>CACRXP010000276.1:548241-560102 GCA_902702965.1 Spirometra erinaceieuropaei | reverse complement strand
ACAGTAGTCCGTCGTAAAGGCTGATATCCGTAAAAATGATTAAATGACTGGCAGTTTTGGATCTGCTCGCCCTCTCATTGATGGCGAAGTCAGACACATGAATCACGAATTGTGTTTACCTGCCTCGATAGCCTTCAATAACCAATGTTATCGTCCTTCATAAACCAACACCCTACCCTTGCGATGTTCCCCCTGACTGACAGTCCGCCTTCCTTAAGCCAACCCTGTGTGCATCTTTATTTAGCCTTGCTTCATTGCCTTATCGACATTAGACCAGGTTTGCTCATATCTTCAGATCGCCCTCGAAAGAGCTTACAAGGCTCAGGAAGAGAAATTTAATGACAATGGAGGACCTACCGATGCCTCCACCTCTCCGCTGCCCTGGTCACCACTTATCGATTGCATTGTCTTGACCTTCTACGAGCTCACAGATGGCCTCTCTTTTTACCTCTGCCGACGGTTGCCAAATCATAAAGCTGTCTTCCTAATGAATAGTACAACAACGGCCGAGTCAAGTGAAGCTAATTCATGTGCGCCGGAGCATCGCGCCTCCTTCTATGGTCCTGGTCACTTTCTTATCGTGCCCGCCCCCACCTCACAAAATTCTCATCCCTCTTCGAGACGATCTCACGTGACTGAGCCTCACGGACGTGTCAAGAATCTGGACAATGTTGCCTTCGAGGTGACTCCTTTTTCCGCCTCACAGTTATGTTGGACCGTCTACATTGTGAATATGAGAGTCCTAGTGAACGAGGTTCTTCTCCTGTTTTGACTTTTTGACATTGAGCTTCTGTTTCAAAGACAATAATGGTAGTCACGTTAGACCGACCTCCAGGAACGGTGACGTATCACCGTTTAACAGTGGGCGGGGTATAAGACCTCCTCCTCCTCCTCCTCCTACCTACCTACCTACCTACCTACCTACCTACCTACCTACCTACCTACCCAATAGTAGATGTGCTAACTCATGAAATATTGACCGAGATGCTGAAATACGTTTTCGACTCAAAAAGATTGCTTAGGGATGGTTGTAATATTACCTTGCAGCATAATCCTAAGATATTTCAATTACCTCGGTATGTCGGTTTTTGAACGAATTTTTTTCCGGCCGCCTGTAAAAACTACACTCTGTAAAATATGACTACTTATATGGTGTGAAATTTTCTCATTGACTTTTGATGCTCTTATAAATTCAAATATTCTTCACAGAAAACATGCATGAAATATTCATCTTTTCACTCTTTTGAAAGGAAATTACATCTTCCTCAAATGTTATACTTGAAAGAAGTGTATAATTCGGTTTTAAAAAGTTTCTAATTGCGATTTTTTAAGACCGTGAAATGTCCGTTCATAAAACATCGTGTCTCTGCGTGTGCTAGTGTTCCTTCTAAAATTTACTTTATGGCTGAAGTCCGCTGCAAAATTTCATGAACCCCATATGGTCTCTTCTTAATAGCATATAGGAACGTATGATTTTCCATACACGGAAATTATACAGCATGTAGTTTGGAAATCCTGAATGCAAGTGTAACGACGATTCGAGTTCAAAATTATTCGGGAACTGGAAAAGTTTTTCAAAACCGGATTATACACTTCTTTCGAATATAAAATTTGAAGAAGACGTGATTTTCTTCCAGATGAGTAGAAGAATGTATATTCTTATATATGTTTTCTATGAAATATATTTGAATTTAGAAAGACATCGAAAGTCGATGGGAAAAATTCATGCTACTGAAGTAGCTATTTTTACCCAGTGCAGTTTTTCGGGCATCCGGAAAGAAATTCTTTCAATAGCTGGCATCCCAATGCTACGGAAATATCTTGGGATTACGCTGCACGATAGTTACTATTGCAGTCCGACTTAAGCAATTTTTTTGAGTCGAAAAGTTTTTCGGAATTTCGACCAACGTTTCATGAGTTAGCACGTCTACTGTAACTTCCTATTTCCTCCTACTCCTCCCCTCTCTCTCCCTCTTCTTATTCTTTCCCTCGTCCTTTTCTCCCCGCTATTGCTTTGAGATGCACGGTTTCCACAAACTTGTCAATGCCGTCACACATAATCCGTCTTTGTTATTTAGCCTCACACCCCTCCCCCCATAATTAGTTGATCACTTCGCCTTGGCTATTTCTCATTTATGCTGCATTTTTAGGTCTAATATTGTAGCCAACACCCTTTGCTGATAGTCAAATCAGTCCTGTTTTATATAGGAATAATTCCCATAACCCTCTCAATGTGCCGTTTACTTGGTGCAGACCATATTTGCATTTGACGATTATTAATGTCTTGTTCAGACGATTAGCTGATGACCTTAAATACATAGAGTTGGATGTAGACAAACAAGGACGAATTGTTTAGCACAGTCGTTCCTAACATTATAGTTTCTGCCGCACGTGCTAAAATCGCTCATTAACTTCCATGCGTTTGAGTGACAGACAGCCAAGTATGCCACAGCAAACCGTTGATTAAGTAATTGGAACTTCAGCTACCGTCCTTCACTCCATTTGTGCGTTGTTATGTTAGCTGCAGACACCGTGAACTGGACGCTATTACTTTTTCAAATTTTTCGTTAGGACTTGTGCATAGATGTCTATGATGAGGCTGAGCGCCGGCTGACTAACGCAATTCTGGAGCCCAGTTTTGAGGAGAACGGAGAACGGACTGAACGCCTCCAAAATGGCGGTGCCAATGGTGACAGCCAGCGACCACGCTCTGCCATGGCCTCTGCAAAACATAGCCTCGCACTCTTCTTCCTCCCTCCTAACACCGCTTACTCTACAGTGCGCAATCAGGCCCGCCAGAAGCTTGGGCGCCTCTCCGTGACGGAGTTTAGGACTCTCGTGGTGGACGTTCTCACTGAAGCGGCCAATCGACTAACCCCTCTACTCGAAAACGCCGCTGTCAGGCGAACGGGCGCTAACGTTTCGCGACTTCCACTCGTCGTCGGCGCTGCCGGGTCGTCGACTGGTCGGCACCCACACTACCCCCACCACAATTACTCGACCTACGAGCAGACTCCTGATCCTCCAGCGCCTTCCGAGACTGTCGTGGACCCATTGCAGACCCCCTCGACGTCCAAAGCGGGATGCCCATTGCAAATCTCACCTCCAGTAGAGCCCGTTCCACCGCCACTGGCATCACAACCATCATCTTCCAAGGCGATCTCCCGAACGTGTCTTTTTGAAGACCCCGTCTATGATCAGGTGTGCCCTTTATTTTTGTTTCTAGTTGTATTTGGATTTTTAGTTACAAATCCTCCATGACTACTCCTAAACTGTCCGTCCTAGTGCACTTTAGTTAGTCCTCTTACAACTTTTCAGGCGACCTCCACACAACTGTTGATGACATTTTTGTTCGACAGTAAATTCTTCGTGATCCTATGACCAGCCTGTCGTCACTTCAACCCCACTCGCGTCATTCCAGAAAGCCAGCTTCCATCTCTGTGCCACTTTTGACCGCCCTCTGACACCTAGGGCTGCCCGTTCAAGTTAACGTCCACTTCTGCCCCCTGAAGTGCTTGAAGCTTGAATAGCTTATGATAGGACAGACCTGTGCAGCATCTACCGTACTCTCTCCCCTCATCCACTTAGTGTGCCAGAGCAAACAATAAGACGTGCGTTCCACTTAAGTAGGATCTTCATGATCTGACGTGCGACGTTTCGCCCGCCATACTAGCGATGACAGAGTGAGTCACATACTTGCTGTAGGATGTTCTACGGAGCGGTGTCGTGGATGTGCGTGTTTCGGAGCGGGTTCGTGTGTAGGGCGTTTGTGTGGGCTGGACAGGTGTTACGATGTAGTCTGGGCTGTTGTTTTATTGATGTTCTTCATGAATGCGCATCTGGTCTAATAGGACGAATGTCCTGGGACAGTGTGGGCAGATGATATAGGAGTGACCAGTGTGTATTGGACCTCATGTACCTGGTTCGCCAGTTTCAGTGCGATGGATTTGCAGTTGATCGACGGGGCTTGTTCGTGTCTTGAAGTTGCTGTTGCAATAGATATATAGCACACGATATTGAGCAGACAAATTAGTATTTATTGGTAGACGGGCACTCACCGATCGTTTTACGGAACTCACTCGTCCCATTGTGCCTTAGGGCTCTCTCTCTCTCTCGAGCCCAACCAGCAGCCGCACAGTGACGCATGATATAGGCAGAATAGCATCGCCGACAAAGATAAAAGAGACTGGAATGGCCCTTTCCGGCCTGTTAGCCGTCGTCAGCCAGTCATACCCAACCCCGAAGTGTGGAACACCTGGGACACGATCCCGCGACCTGTTAGAAGTCCAACGCCTCTAGCCACTGAGCCACGGGCTCGTTGTCGGTAATGCTATTCTACCTATATCATGCGTCATTGTGCGGATACTGTTTGGGCTCGAGAAAGAGCCCTAAGGCACAAGCGGACGAGTGAGTACCGTAAAACGATCTGTGAGAGCCCCTCTACTGTTGTATATTCCCGATCGCAACCGACAGGACAACAGGTCCGTGGCTCAGTGGTTAGAGGCGTTGGACTTCCAACTAACCGGTGGCTTGGTCGAGCCCGAGGTGTTCCACATTTTGGGGTTGGATATGACTGGTTGGCGACGGCAAATAAGCCAGAAATGGCCACTTCAGTCTCCCTTGTGCTTGTTGGCAATGCTATTCTAACTTAGTATCTATTCCCCGATGTTTTTTGCACTTATCATTTGCCAAATTTCCGACAGTGTTGTCAATCTCGATCTCTCATCTTAAAAAGGTGCATAGTCCACTGCTATGGGCAAGTATAAAATAATGTAAGTTCGCCAATGGTCGTGCATTTTCCTTCCTTAAGGACTACTCGAAATGTGTTTACCGTGTACAGATTTACGCGGACATCGGTTGCTCTATTAATCTCGACTTTTCTCCGCGAACGTATGAAGAAATACATTCCGTTGGCTATACACGTCCCCTCAGCCTCAATTATTTATTTTGTTGTCAGTGCTGTTAAATTCGGTCTTCTGCGTTTAAGTATTACCGGCGTCCTATGCGTAGCATGCCCTGGGTTCAGGTCCGTTTTGTCCCATTTTGAATCCACCTTAGCCTCTTTACAGTCATTTTTATAGTATTTTCCGTTCAGACAAAATGAAGGCCTTATACTTTTGGGTTTCGGCTTCTTCTATCTACGAAGGTAAACGTCATTCTCGATTCGTGTGCTTGTTCGACCCATGTCAAAAGCACCAAATCAAAGAATCGAAGGAAAATCCGTAATCTTGCTCACCTCTTTAATAAGATGTTTTGAAGATGTATGAGGCCGTCCCGAATTTTTGGCCTGCAATCTATTGTGCGCGTTTATTCGCTTTAATCCGAACACCCCGTACTTACGTGTTGTATCACTATCAGTTTAAGCATCGCCTCAACTGGTAAGTGGATGATCCTGCTCACTAGTACCCCCGTTTTGCCACGAATCAGTCCCTCTAAAAGAAGAATATTACCTTTGACTTGGGACTTCACAACTCTATTCACTTGTTGTGCCGTAAGTCCTCCGACCCTCTTCATTATCCAAAATTTTGCTAAGCAGATGCGCGCACGCTAGAGAGACGATCACGGTCCTGTTCAAATATACATGTCCTGCTGAATCGTGGGAGGAACAACAATGTAACTTCCGAGATTTTATATTGGAAAAGGCAGTGGAAAATATGGTGGAATATCCGCCAATCCTACGCTGGCGTCGAGTGACTACGTGTCTTTTATGAGAATGAGAAGTCAGCAAAAATGCTTTGGGATGAATTTTTAGTGAACGACATCAACCATTGAGGGCCTAAATCAGCCGGCTCCCTTGAAATGAAACATCAGTGATTTCTGGTGCGTAGTTTGCCTCCACTGAGTTACAGGCGAGAAGAAAAACAAGCCAATCGTAATGCGTTAGTTGCCAAGCAGCCCAAACTGCGACATTAATCATAAGCACTTTTCCGATTGGCGCCAGGATCCAGTATTCGAGAATATAGCTGGAAGTTAGGGAGAATGAATGGGATGAGCCAACAGGACAAACCACGACAAGGGACGTAAAAATTGAACGCCTTATCCACCGCTGTGGTTGTGTCCGAAACAATCAAGATCTTCGAACGTTTTGGTAACCCTCAATTTGTACGATATGGCGCCAATCAATGGATTGCCATGTCTAGAATACGTGATGTTCGATCTACTGAGACCCACAAATTTTGTAATATAAATACGCTACTTCTGCTGTACTAGTAAGCCGGTTTGTTTAGAAAATGTGTACCAGATGTCATGGTTACTTGCCCTGACATGCCCTCCTGACAACTGCTTTAAACTTCAGATGGAGTTTTCAGAGATACAAGTTGTTCGATCCAAACATATTGATTTATACTGACTAGATTTGCAGTCCTGTCTGTTGTTTCCAGCTGCTTTGAAATCTTGGACAAATTAGCATTTTTTACGTTGCTGACCCTTTATACTCACTCTTCTCGAAGCACACGTTCGCGCTGATATCTCATTTGGGCTTCGTTGCTTAACGCTTCTTTACCACACCCCAATCCAGGTTGCTAGCGAGGCAGACACCTTCAATGCGACAGTGAATCCGCGCAGTCCGTGTCGCACGCCACCGTCAGCGTCTTCAAAAGTCGGCGCAGACGCTGACCACCCAGACCACTCCTCCGACAGTCTGCCTTCGCCGTTGCCCCCATCATCATCACCACCACCGCCTGATCCGATTGCGCCGTCTGCGGTCGCCAATACCTCAACAGCGGGGCCCCAACCTCAGCCCTTTTACGTGCTTACTGAGTCTGATACTGGCGAATGCGCACCACCACCACCAGCCTCAGGCGTCCCAACTGCCTCAACCTCCGCCGCCACATCGTTTGCTGGCATCGAATCAAAACCCGGCCTCCTGCCCGGTTCTCGTCGGTTGCATTTAACTGCAACCAGTCGGACTGCCTCGGCTCATCGTGCCAGCGTGCCTTCCGGTCAACGTCCTGTGGCGCCTTTCGCGCTAGATGTTCTGCGTGCTGCAAAACCTCCAGCGCAACAGTCAGCGGTGGCGCCACCACCGACTCTGCCAACTACGCGAAGTGTCGAGTTGCAGGCAACTGCCCCATGCTGTTTAGACGCACGCCAAGAGATCCAGGAACTAAAGGAAGCCAACTATAGGCTGCTTGAGGAGAAGAACAAATTGTTGGCGACGCGGACGCAGTGGAACACAGATCGTGCGGCCCTTGAACAGAGAATAGAGCGACTAGAACTGCTGGTTGAACAACTACGAGAAGAAAATGTGAGCCTCTGTCTTGTCTTGCCAAAACCGCCGCCGGCGTTCATGATTTTTTGCTGTAGAGATTAGAAAAGATGTGTCGTGTTGGAGGAAGTGTGGAACCTGCCCAAGCTCCAAACGATAACCTTGAAGACCGCGAAGATGCCAAAGTACATCAACATACATTAAAAAAACCAACTTTATACCTGACTCCTTGGCCTTGGTGTCACTCCTCCCGGCATGCGGTGACTGTAGAATGTGTTGTTTGCTAGGAGCTTTTGTCTTACCAGGCTCTACTACACTGTCAGAGCAGATAGGATGCTCAGCTTGGGGCAAGAATTTTGGCAGATAATTTGGGAAAGCATACTACCTGTCATGTTGAGGGAGGGGGGTCGCTTCAGAACATCAGCCTAAAGCTTTCGAGCGGCCGAACTTGATTTTTTTTCATTCAATTCACTTGACGAATTGTCACACGTAAACCTACCGATCCGTAGTTCACCTTATCCAGTCTTATTGCGACTGCTGTTGATTCTGGTCTCAATGTCCTTGTTGATGTTGACGGCACTGTTGTTTATCATGATTACCCACGATTCTGCTGCTCATCTTTTCTTGAAGAGTGTTCTTTGGTAGGTGAACGTCAGCCCAGTATGTACCACAAACTTTTTTTACTGAGAATTGCTTCTGCAACAAGTATTTATACATCTCAGACTTGCGTCTCTATCATCAAAACCATCTTTTTATTGATTTATCGCAGTCAGCGAGGCTGTAGGCGAAGCTTCAAAACAAAAGAGGGCTTTCATATTCTGTCATGCGCTCAGGGCAGGCCCTGATCGCCCTTCACATGATCATGTATCCTTTTAGCATAGGTCTTCAGGATATCTTCGCGATGTGGGATTGGTATCCGTTATCAGCCATTTTTGGCATTTTCAATCCAAAAGTAGGTCAAACATTTCCTTTTTTAATGACATTTCTCACCACTGCTCGCGGTCTTCAATCGGCACTAAGAACCCTAAATTAATACTGAAATCTGCATCACTTGTCGAAGGGCGGACCTTATTCCAGCCACCGACCCGGCAGTGAATGCGATTTTTGCGTTCGTTAGTGCCCATCTGTGTTACTACGTCTAAGATTTCTGCCTGTCTGTCTCTTCACTTCAGACGGCCCTGAAAGCGGCCTTTTCGGCGGGAATGGTCATGAGCCACAAACGACCGTCAGAGGGAAGTGATGTTGATCACGGCTCAAGTGAGGCTTCTCCCAGGCTCACCTCTAATGGAGTGCTCAAGCAAGTCCAATCACCGGCGACTTGCTCGAAGGAGCAGGCTCACCTCCAAAAAGCTGAGGAAGAGGAGGATGAGGAGTACTGTTATAACGATGATGTGTCCGGGATTGCTGCAAAAGTTAGTGCCCAGAGCAACTATGCGGTGGGCACACAGTGCCTTGACTCAGGCATTCTCTTGCGTCAGGGTATCAGCCTTTGGGGCGCCGCAACACCACCAGGGCATTCAGAGGCTTCCCGGAGTCAAAGTTCCTCAACACCAGTCGCCGCAAGGAAGTCCTCTTCTCCACATTCGCGGTTGAATCAGTCACCCGCCAGCGCAGTGGCGTCCCCGTTGGTAGCAATGGCCTCGACCGCTTCGGGGATGCCTGGTGGCGGTGGTGTCATAAAGCCGGCGACATCCGCTTGTACCCAGCGTGCATACGTTAACATCTCTCCCTCCAGCGCAGCAACTGAGGAAATTCGAGCCACTGATGCCCGGTCAGCGGCTAGAAGAGAAATTTCACACTCTCCGAGGACACGTTTCAACGACACCTCCTCGTCTGTTATTGCGAATCGTCCAGTAGTTACAGTTCCTCCGGTGCACCGTAAGTGTACATACAACCAGAAACATGACTGCTTTGTTTTCCCCAAATGCTTCCACCTCTTAGTTTGTGTCAACATTACAAAACCATCCACGTGGTGAGTAAGAAAGGCGGCCCTACTGACCACCGGAATAATTTGTTTGTTTATCTGTGCTCACTCACAGGAGCCCACCTTCAGAGACGACAACGGCAACAGTGGTAGTCGTTAGCCAATCAACGACCAGTGCCACAGGTCTGGAGGTAACTGCGCGGCGCTCGGCATACGACGTTAGTTATTTTATAGCGATAATAAACCTACGCGGCGTCTACCACACTCTCTTTCCCACTCCCCACTTGGATCCGGTGTCGAAGGAGAATCAAGAAGAACGGAGGCGGAGGAGGGCGCAGGTTGATGGCACGGTCGAGCCCACACCTTGGCGTTCCACTCCACAGCCCCTGGTCCACACAGAAAATGACCGGGTTTTTGACTAACAACAACAACACCCCAAAAGGAGTCAGAAGGACGAGGATGATGACTTGGCAGTCGTACCCACCACCTGTATACCCAGCGGGAGCTCAAGTGCATCTACCGGCAGGGGACCAGGTGTCAGGAAACTGCCAGCGCACATCAGGTTGCGAGGGCCATGGTTTGCTGACACTGGCATAACACAAGCTTTCAGACCTGGCCCAGCATTTAGCCTGGACCTTCACCCTTCAAGGTTGGGTAACCAAACAGTCGTCGACTAAGATGTACTACCCATAAAGTACACACACTCGCCTCACATTCATGAGTGTCACAGATCGCTTGAGAAGGGACCGTGACAGCCTGGCTCTCAGCCCACCAGTCCGCCACTCCACACAGCACACAACTGGGCAGCCTGCGTGGACTGACCTGGGACGTCAGTCGGCTGCTTTCCGAGCCACCGCGCTCGACGCACAGTCTTCGTCTCAGATTCCGATCACACATGCACCACGGGAGCCGTATGGTGAAGGGGCCGAGATGCATACTTTCCACTTGCGTGGGAGGTGACAGTTGGGTGCTTGCGGTGGGTGATGTTGATGTACGGTGAGATGCTGATAAGGGAGGATGTGATGGTGTGGTGCAGCCGGCGGTTGTCTACCGCAGGTTTTCGTTGACGCTCATGTGGCCTAATAGACCCAGAAATGCGCTCTTGCCTCTGAAACGCCCATTGTGTATGACAGAGCATGCCGTATCCTCTGTGGGGTTTCTGTCTGGGTCTGCCCTAAGGGACGCGTGCGCATTGACTTATAAATGCCTACGTCGTTTTATTAAGGCGGTACTTGTGTTTTCAATTTTGCTGGAATCCTAAGTTATGGGGTGACGGAAGTGTTCCTGTTGGTTTTCATTAGAGTTCTGTGTAATTAATTGTTAATTTGGGGCAAGAGATCCACTGGGATAGCCATTTCTGATTTATTGGCCGTCGTTAGCTAGCCATACTCACGGCGGGATGGACTTATCCCGTAACCTGATCGGGATTTGCAAACGTGTATTTTGTTGGGAAAGCATAGTAAATCTTGAAGGTGGTTATTTTGATGAGTGAAACGTTCCTTCAAAATACATACTTTTATCTGATTTTTAATATGCAAAACCGCATGTATTTTTTCGCTATTTCACGAAAGCCACTGAAGGTTACTAAATTGAGGGATTCTCTAAATTCTGAATCTTCATAGAATTTTATTGGTTTTTCACCACACAGGCGCTTTTACCATGCTCGGCCTAGCCGGGCTTAATGATGTCGTGGATAATGCTTTCTCAAATACGAGGGTCAGTGACGGTGAACCTGGATGGTTGTATTCCGTACTCTTCTCTAGCAACGAAAACCATATATCTGCAGATCGTTTCAGTGTTTCGATAGACGTCGCTGAGCCAGTTATTAAGCTCACCTCTTCATTGCCTCCAGTTAGACATCGCTGTCAGACTTTGGCCGGCAACAGTGTACTAATACAAGAAACAAACACGACTATTTTTGGTCCGAGATACCCTCAGTTGTTGCAGTGAATGTGGACTGTTTCATTCCGAACTCAGTCAGAATACTTCATCCAAAGCGTCTGTCTCCGGCAACAGTTGTCAAAATCCCTTAGTTTACGCTCGTCGTGTAGCCATACGGCTAGACGTTTACAAACGTAAACAAAATTGACCTGATGGACCCCCAGTACATGCGAGTTTCGATGACAGCGGAAGTAAATCAACGGCTCCGCGGACGCCTGCATAGGCCTGCAAGAACCCTGCGAACAGCATATATTAGGGCAAAGATATCTTTAATCTATCCATTTGACGTTATCTTGACCTCGAGGTGTTGGAAACTTTCTCACACCTGTAAATATTGATCACGCGGAGCGTCTTCGAGTCAAGTGTGCATCTCGCGAGTACTTTGGACTTCGCGTCCGACTTCTTGACCTCGTTCACCCTAGATTTTGAAGGGCAAAACTTCACTTTTGAGGAGGCAAAAGTGGTGTTTGGGTCGTCGTCAGACTCGAGAAAACCCAGGCCTTGTCAAAGTTGTCGTCATTATATTACCCGCTCACATTGCGAATAGCCGCGGAGTGCAGCAAACCTGCCGCCAAATTAGTGAGTAAGCTGGTAGAGTTTTGAAGCCAAGCCGACATTCGTGGCCTTCTCCATGTACTCACCCGTCCAGCTGGACTCCTCTTATGATCTTTGCTACTTATTTTACGGTTTGGCAAAAGGAATGATCATTGTGGGATTTAGCTTTATCAGTATGGACAGATACCTGCAGGGTTGTTGCACTGATCCTGCCACTGCGCGCCGCTGGACTGA
>CACRXP010000276.1:478061-547932 GCA_902702965.1 Spirometra erinaceieuropaei | reverse complement strand
GTCGGGGAATATTCACACATTTAAGCATCTAACACAGAGTTGTGTTCCAGGTTGAGTAACCTAGCTGGCATACTTCTGGCCTGCACTATTGTGCCCATGCTTACGAAATACATCGGTTACTACGGACATCGTGCACCGCTATAACATGATCACCTGTTAAACTGGATTTCTTTGGAACTTTGACCTAAGATGTGTCTCTAATGGTCACTCGAATTCTTTTGTTCGGAATTGTCTCCGGCGCCTTAGTCGGTAAAATCTAATCACATGGCACTGGGGACAAGTGGATTTATTTAATAAAGGTCCGATTTCCTCATTTCTGACTGCGAAATTTTTGTCACACCTCAATTTGCTGCTATTTAGTCACATTACCTCTTCTGTTCCGCGACTGCTTATTCGCAGGCACAAAAGTCTGCATATTTCGCGGCCAACCTTCACTTACCCATTTTGTGACGGTGTTCATCATGGCTAATTCGTTCTGATCCATGTTGTAGGTATATCGCCCTACAAATAATGACTTTTTACTGCACTCTATCGGCAGCAGACTTCCAAACGAAGTTGTGCCATTTGACACAGCGGCTGTGCAGACCACCCGAGGTCGGCTCCTGACGCGTCCACCCACGTCATTAGTTAATTCGATTATTTCCCTTTCAAATTGGCTCATTTGGCTGATTCAACGGAGAAGCATGAGGCGATCGTCTTTGTTCGGGAAATTAATTTTCAAGCCCACTTATGGCCATCTTCGCATACTGTATTTCTGCGGAAACCCCCGCTAACTCGGTGGCGTCATCAGTGTATTCAAGACTGTGCACTTAACTAATGACGACAAACTGTAAAATTCGGATGGTTCGCCAACGTTTGTTGATGAATTTAGTCGATTGCGTATTTGGACAGGGAACCCAAAAAGAAGTCTCATCGTTTACTGTACACGTACGTACACTTTAGGTCCGGTCCTGTTGTATCGAATTTACACCAGACAAGGTAATTTCGGTGTCATGCTATCATTCATCAGTACCGACCGCTGGCCGGTGACTAGAGCCAAAAGAAGAGGCGAACCAACAGAAGAGCTGTGTTCATTGGCTGTGGAACAAAGATAGGCATTTCTACCCTAATTTGGAGCTCCTAGGCTAGAGCTCACTTGGGATGTCACGTAGCAAGGAGCAAGCAATGATCGTGAAAGTCAAGAAAGACTCGGGACGTGAAGTGGCTATTTCTGACCTATTAGACTTCGTTGGCTAGTGGTAACGCCAGCTCCAGGTGGTCGAGCGTCCGAGACTTAAACTAGATCCAGTGGGTCGCTGAGTATTTTAAGCACTACGGCCTGTCAACTTGGGGTACCGGACTTGCTCGGCCCAGCCGAGGACAATGCAGCCTTCTTATCCGCATGCCGCAGTGCCGTCAGAAGTAATTAAAGAAGACAAGCGTAAAAACGGGTGATGATGCCATGTCCTCCAATGCCAAGATGTATTTAACACAACGACACGGCATCATTGCTGTAGTTTGTGGTATGGTCTGTGCTTCCCAAATTTAGGTAATAATGCCGTTTACTGGTCAGTTAATATCGTTGAACCGTGCTTGTGGACACCCGCTTGGAGGTGGCCCGCGCCAGAGGCCGTGCTATTATGCCGTTTCGCTTTCTTCTCAAGGATCACGGGCCACAGGCCGTTGCATATTTCACCATTCTTGGACGCCGACGGTAGTCGTTGGCTAAGTCAGCAGGAGGACTTGTTTTCTCGACGATACAGGTGTCCGATTATGTT
The DNA here is from genome assembly GCA_902702965.1 of Spirometra erinaceieuropaei. Classification (NCBI taxonomy): domain Eukaryota; kingdom Metazoa; phylum Platyhelminthes; class Cestoda; order Diphyllobothriidea; family Diphyllobothriidae; genus Spirometra; species Spirometra erinaceieuropaei. The sequence goes on along the minus strand of CACRXP010000276.1, from coordinate 546,175 downwards.
ACTAATTGAAAAAGAAATTCGCAGACGATCAGTGGGCAAAGTAAGCCTACAGGAACGCGTATCCCACAGTTTGTGACGGAAATATTTGATCGACGTGATGTTCATGGGGTATTATTTCTTCCGGAACAAATATGTTGTGAACACAAGAAAGCAATAACGTCGCAGGTTTTGTAGTCTCTACTGTTTCTCGCTTTGTTTCAGCGTGACAGTTTTGTGTCCAGGGCTGCTCAAACTTATACGTACAATCTAATTTTAGATGATAACGAATTACCCGACGATTATACGGCGCCGAATGAGACCGGATCTCCCAGTCCTGCTCCTCTTCTCCTCGGTCCTACTCATCACCGCGCCCTTCAGACACCAAGCGGTGGAGTAGCACGGTCAACTGCGATCCCCGTGACCCAGCATCCATCCCCCTCCTCAGCTGCTGCTGCCTGCGCTGGCGCTAGTCCGCGCCCCCCTGTCCGAAGTTCCGATGCCGAAGAGTATGTCGCCACTGGCGGGCCCCAGCCGGCCCTCCAAGGCCCGCCTACCACTGCCATCGTGGCTCAGGACAGTCCAGCTGGTCTGCGCTCACCCCCACAGTGGAAACAGCCGCCCTACGAGCGAATCGTTCGTGGCGTAGAATGCATCATAGTTAGGATACGTGGTCTACTTGATGTGAGTAGATTTGATTCTTCTTTTATGAGTGCTCACCCATATATTTTGCACTTTCGTAATAGAAATTCAGTTTTCGTGCGCCACAAATTATTGCTGCTATTTAATGCGGAGCCTTAGTTCAACGACAGGTGTCTGCTGGCCTAATCATTTGCCTTCCAATAACACTGCCTTCTCACTCCTTGGGGTGGGGCGTTTGGTTTTGCTAGTTAACTTTTATTTGCACTCTGTGAAAGAGGTTCAGATACTACGAGGACGGCCACCTGATCGCAATGGACACACCCTTTGTCGACAGCGGGATTAATTCATAGTCGTAGTTCTGGGCACCGTTCACTGGATCGGACAGTACTTTGTCCAGCCGTAGTCATGACTGAACGCTATGCAAGTCCGCCATAATCCTACATCTTTCCCAGTTCGGTGATTTTTACTAAGTTAGTCTTTCTTTGCTGCTTGAGCTCTTCGGTCAATGTTTTCCGTAGAACTCGTCTTTATTGTCTGGATTTCTCATCTCACCATCATATTATCCTTGTTTTATGACTTTCTAAAATTGTCAGGGTATTCACCTGCAGCCTGTAGACTGATTAGCTCAATCTATAGGAGTTTAATGACGGTGATGAGTAAGATGGCGATGCAGTACATGGTTGTCATATCAACCACGGCGATGCTACTTTTAATGATGACCCCAATGCTATTGCTTGTGATGACGACGGCAACAACGCTTTCATGATCTTGCGCCTCTACCCCGAATCCTTAATGAATGACATCCTCCGGACTCTATTATCATCTTTGTATGCCCGTAAACTGGCCTAATTACGCAAGTTACACCCATGAACCTGTAGTCTGTTCAACAGTCGGACCCGATCTATCTGACTGATGGGGGTGAGTTAAAAAAAGGCCATTGCAGTCTTCCTCGTTTTGTCGGTAGCCTTCTCGCTCACACACTTTGCTTACACGCACAGGGTATTTGTCACGGTGTTGCACCGCCGCACAGTGTGTTGCCGTGGGACTTAGTGCATGCGCACACGCGCTTGTGGCCATTTATATCACACTGGGGTAGCGTGATGCCTTTTGTATAAGTTTTTGCTGCGGCTTTGTTCAGTTGCACTTTCTTATCAACCACCCCCTATCTCTCAGACATCCGGTAGTTCATAATCGACAATGGCAGTCCTCAGCGGTCTGTTTTTTGCAGTTCGGACAGCAGATAGAGTGCTTTGGATGTTGTTGTGATTGACATGGAGGTATCCGGCCGAGCTAATCCAGGCTTGACATTTACGTTGGTAGTGAAGGTACGTTAGAAATATCAGACTGCTTTTGATGCTCTCCTCCTCCACCGCCGTCCTGTATGCGTTCGTTTTAACAGTGCGGCCCTGGGACTCAGTCACTTATTTTCCGATCTTGAGGCATTTTAATAGAGGCTTCAGTAGATAGATTCGATGATTGTCACACGACTTATTCGTCACTGTTTCGAATTCCTACTCGAATCCATACTCAGAAACAAAGTGGTACACAGCAAATACGGTGTTTAGATGATGTGGTTGTCGCGCATTCACATGCACGATGGCTGGGAGGTTTGATCTTCATCATTGCTTCTCGAGTCTTGCCGCAATTGCTCGTGGTTAGCGCATTACCTATTCAGAAAATGCGTCAACCAGTGCCGTTCATCCATGTAGTCATTCTGTAAGTATTAGAATGGCCCCGAGTTTGACTCCCGGTAGACTGAGGTCACTGCACCGTCTTCATGCTGGGCCTGTTATACTCCGGAGCGCATATTTTCTGTAGCGCAGAAGAGCACGTTTCGTTGCTTCCATTTAGCCTTCTGAATGACCACGTCCAACAATAAATCGCTGTGTTACGGAGTGGTCGCTTCGATTTCTTCTTTCAATTACAGACAGGACCACTCCTCCTTAAGTAGTTATCACGCCTGAATGTTGCGTCACCAAGTCCGAACATTGAACGCGGAATCCCTTCTACCCATCTTGTCAATTAAACATTCTTATCTGACTACCCCAGGCATCAATGTTAGGCGTGCTTGGCATTCGTGAGCAGTGTAGAATGTCCTACACAGGTATTCATTTGCGTTCTTGCATGCTGTTGAAGCACAACTGTTATGATTAAATCGTAATGTTACCTGCAAACTCGGACTTAGCTGGAATAAGGAAGGCCTCAAGATTTATTTCAGCCTTTGAAATTTTACTGGCGCCTCTCATTTTTTCTGCGCAGGCAACCAACGCGAGACGACCTGGAGAGCTTGTGCGTTCTTCCCAGCTTATTCAGCTTGCAGTGCAAGACCTAGTTATGCTTTTTCCGCCAATCAGTAGATGTCAACTAACAGTGGCCACGGCTCTTAGCACTCTCATGTCAAACTCGCAAAAGCTACGACTTCACTGTGAACGACTTGGCAAGCCGCAACCGGAAGACACCAGCAAACCGGAAGCTAATCCACTCATCACCTTTGCCCATGAAATCGCCAGCGCTGCAAAAACAATCCTTACGTTCTACCAGAGCGAACGACAGTAAAAGACGGGCCGGAACCACTGTCCCACTGCTGTTTACGCCCTCCCACTCATGTATATACTAACTTCTTTTGATCAGCTTTCCATTAACCGCAACGACCCCTGCAAACGTGTCCTTAAGGCGCCACTTTTTTGGAAGTCTATTTTTTGCTGGCAAAAACGCCATGCACTGACTGCGTTATTTAATCGGCGACCCACTCACTTTATATTGTAATTTCTTGTGTGTATGCAGCAAGCCAGCTTCTCTCGCTCGCCTTTGGTGCCAAAGCGAAGGGCGCACACGTCTTATCCCTCTTTCATTTAGGCATCTTCGGTTCTTCCTACGTTCCCCCTCGCCCTAAACATCTTTGGAATACTCAGTTATGCGCCCGAAGAAATAAGTCCTACAGTAAAGTATTTTTTATTGACCATGCTGTCCTGAGACGGTTACCATGGCAATTCATTTCTTGAGAATTGTTGATGGGCGAGAAAAAGGACCAAGGGGGAAATTGCGCTAGCTGGTAAATAAATAAAAATGAACTGTAGAAGCTGAGGTACAATTTAGCGATGGCGCTTGTCAATACGGGTTTTGTCCTTCCGAAAGACTGATAGTACAAAGTAGGTCGGCGCAGACAAATGAGCGCGAAGGGGAAGAATCTGCTAGTAGAGGTTCTTGTCCAAATCCACCAGTTGCTTATAAAGGTCCATTACAGAGGGGTAAACGATGTCGGGCAGGAGGCGTTCCTTGCCTTGGGCACGGCGGGCTTTGTCCAGCGTCTCGTCATCTGTCACCCCAGTCATCACGGCGGCGGAGTGTAGGCCGAAATTATTGGCGAAGAGGATATCTGTGTCGAGTCTGCGCAGAGTTGAGAAACAAAAAAGCGTAAACGTATACAGTTTTCACGATGCCAGTGACGTTACCTCTTGTAGGACATATAACCAGGTCGCGCTTTGTAAAGGGCTGCACTTTGTGCGCTTCAAAAACCTAGTAAAAGTACTACTAGCCGGATGAAGATTTGATCTACTGCTGTGAGAACTAGAACGACGACGAAGCAGGTGGAGTATCTATTGGGCCGTTGAAAAGATGACAGTTACACAGGACGAGGAGTCGGCGAAGTCAGTTACTCGTATACCTTAGGGCTCAATCATGCACACAGGGACGTTTTGGTTTGGAGGCACAAGACGCAGATGCAAAACGGGACAGAATCTGAGGGTGTTGTTCAACAATTATTTAGAGCTACATCTACCAGAAAGCTGTTCGATCTATGTCCTCAGTTGGGACGACGGGTCGAACCCCCAAACTTCAGTAAATGAGTTGCACATGTGGACGCGAGTCCTAACCCGTCCACGGACCACGGTATGAGGTTATCTTCGTTGACAGATGCAATTAAATAAACCGGCAAATACAAGTTTAGTAGTTAGCCAGTAGGACGTCCACTGCTAATGCTTTCAATCCGATATGAAACATCCGCGCAACGCAGAACTGTTGCTCAGGGAAGATGCTTTTTTAAATAAAGAAGTGTCGCATCGATTAGCCACCACTCTTAAGGCATATCATGCGTTTGCATCGCGATCTGCCCATGTGGCCACAATAACTGAATGCATGGACGTGCTGGAAGTCCGATAGAACACAGAACTAGGTTGTATAAAAGTTTCGAGAGAGTTTGCCGGTCACAGGAAAGGGGCACGTGCCAGACATTTGGGAGATAAGCTGTACTCATTGTTTTTGCTAAAAGTAGCGCTAGACTCGGAAGTAAATGTCTAGTTCAGCACCCTAGCCATGAAAATAGCTTAACTTACGTTGGGAGAGCACACAGGTGAGGGTAACGACCAAAAGAAAAATTTGGAAGAGTGGAAAGTTCTAACGCACCAAAGTGGGTATTACAGTACACAGTGGATGAAGGAGAATCAAATGTTACATCGCTCAACATGAACTTCGTCGAATATTGACAATCGTGTCCGGTAAATAGTTTAACTAGCTGAAATCCTTAATCACTTAAGTATCCTTGATGCTTGATAGCATTTAGAGTGGAGAAGAACAGACTGCTAGCGCTCTGCAGCTCTACACTTGTTCGGTTACGATTGAGTTACTGAACTTCGATCACACAACGTGAACAGATTTCAGTATATGAGTTTAAAATAATAGTTACGGGCTTACCGGTCCCCAATCATGATAGTTTGCTCGGGAGTTATGTTTCGAGTCTCAACAATGAAGTCGAAAATGGTCTTGTTAGGCTTCCCAAAAATTACCGGTTCTTTGCCAGATGCAACGCGGACTGCAGCAACCAATGAGCCAGTGCCTAAAATCGAAGGTAGTGGATAAGTCGACATGTAAACGTTATGTAAAGATTCAAAATAGGAAGCGGTGGTGTCAGGATTAACAAACCGTCACGCCAAAAGAAAGGTGGGAGATATTCCATTAACCGGGCGGTATTCCGACTTAAAACGACACCCAAACATGTATTAGGTCTCGACTTCCGTTATTTACACTAACTGACTTAGACAGTGAATGTAAAAACCTCATTCGGAGACCGAGAGGACACTGGCAAGGTCGGCACTAGAAGTGTGAAGCCTTACACAGAAACTGGACACACTATCAAATACGTCCATTCTTGACAAACACTTTTACAAAGTAAATAGGTTTCATAATGGTACACGCCTGTATTCTGCTCTGTTTTCCCAAAAGCACCAGGGTTACCGGCAAAGACTTGCTGATGATGGTGGTAGTGCAATTGTCTTAATCAATATTGATGATCTGCATTCTCACAACGTCCCTGGATAGAAGCTTAGGATATAAAGCGTTGTCTGAGATCTCACTAGAGGAACACTGACGTGCGTTTGATCTTGGTCTTGGCTACCTGAATGTACTTCCCCTAATAAGTTTGGAAAGTGAAGCTCATACAGGTGGAGGCTACTGAGGTCAGAATTACTATCAATAGCAAAATGATCCAAGTAGGCTTGAGGGCGGCACATGTGTTTATAGTTAATTTTATAATTAAGACAATGAATTAAAGGGGACTGGAAATTATACGCAAAATTTCCCAAAAACATCACAACTAGTTTTCAGTGTATCTACAACGATCGACTCCAAGATGTACATGGCGTAGTTCAGACAAACTGCCTTGTTTCACCGAGTAAAGTCAAATTTGAGTATCGATGTGCAGACACTTTCTACATCAAACGGAACCACCGTCTTTTGAAGTATAGATACTGCATGAGAAAAAATGTCGTCGCTTTTTTAAAAAGTCGAATGCGTACGCTAATTTACAAACATAAAGGGGTTGTCGAGTAGTTTTGTGTAAATGCGACAAGGGGCAGAGCGTTGAGTGTGGATGACCGTTACCTGGACACACGTAACCGAATGCTGGCAGTTGGGCATCCTCGTTGGTAGCGCAAAACTGGCATCCTCTAGCAATAAGAGTGGCTGCTTTCATCAGCTTAACGTAGTTAAAAAAAGGATCGTATCCCACTAAAACAGCTTGTGTCTGCCGAGCTGGAGAAAACGCGCATTAACTTACTCGATGGTCCAAAGTTGACGGGTCAAATTCTTTAACCTTTGTTGGCTCCTCCTACAAAAAATAAACAAGTATATGCGAAATAAACCACTTACGCCAATACCGAAATACGAAATTCCGACTTTGTCGAATTCGTGGGCAAGACCTTCTCGCCCTATTACGTAAACGGGCCCGCGAATACCCTTTTTTGAAAAATAATATGCAGCAACATTGGCTGTGCATATAATATCTGACTACCGACAGTAATTAAAGAATACCATCTACCTTGTCGACGGGCAAGCCCAACTTGCAGCACACTTCATAATTACGCTCGACTGATTTTGAACTATTGTTTGTGATCAAGAGGCATTGTCTCCCAGTCTTTTTCAAGTAGCCAACCAAATCGGCCGCTCCCGGTATTAGACCAGACGGAGTCCATAGTGTGCCTGACGGGAAAAGTGTTAAATGTGACTGAGGATACCATCACAATCAAACATGAAGGTGCGACACCTTTGAAGCATTTTGTAGAATACTGGGTGTAAACCAATATCGGTCCAGACAACCGGACTTTTAATAAACGCGGTTTACCCGGCCTAAAGCGCATTGGTTAAGTAGATGCCGCTGACCGATTAAAAGTCCGTGTCCATGGGACATGGAAAATGAGTATACCCGACTACTCATTAGGTCGTAAACATTACTAGTTTAGAGAACTTGTCGATAGTTTCTGTTAAGCTCGTAAAAACGTATCTGTACACCCATGCTGGTAGGAATATTTTTAAATCAGCGTTTCCCGGCAACATAGCCCAGATCTGGAAGGGTTGCGGTGAGTTGTTATACATCTCCACCCATACCTACAGTCCCATTTTATTGACGTGGCTGGACTGTAACGTTCCGCCTATCTGGGGTCGGGTAAAATTGGAATTACTTGGGCTAGAATGTAACTTCCGTCTCCTCGTTACCGAATTCAGTCCGTGGTCATTCCTTCCTTAAGAGTCCATCGTTCAGGTAATAGACACCACACACACATAACAAATGTTGATGGTGAAGCGACAGCCATGGAGCAGAGACACAGATTATGGGAGCGTGACATGCTATTACCTTGATAGGTAGTCGAACTAGCCAACTAACTAAAGGTACATATATGAACGGCAAACGAACAGTAGAAAAATGGAGAAATCTGGGGCTTATTAGGTTGTTGATCGTCAGATTATAACCCCAAAGCGTACAGCCATCATGATCGATTTACAAAAGAGCGATCATTTATTAAAACAAGGGGTTTGTTTCCCAAGATCTACTGGGTCGGTACAGGACAACAGACCCTATTAGCGGACGCTAGTGGAAATTTCTCGCTTAGAGTCACCCGGTGCTTATAAATGTATAGGACGCGCGGACTAAACTAGGATGGCGACTTACTCTTGACAAACAAGAAGAGTTTTACAAAGACCACATAAATCGTGCCGTTGGATGACATTAGAGGTTGTACGCGCAACAGAAATATCATTCTCTAATTAGACAGTAGCGAAGACCTAGAATTCAATGACAATAGAACAAAAGTAGGGTATATTCCATTAATATCACTATAATTATTATTAAAGACCCGTCGGGGTCCCATCAAAGCAAGTAAAAATAAATTTGCATGCGAATTTTAGACGAGGTAGGCAAAATCTGTACAAAGTGCAATACATAGTTTTTTTGAATTAGAAGTCCGTTAAGAAAAATGATAAGCGAGGGGTGAAAAAAAACTCCATGTCAAAACTTAAAACTGATTGGATTAATTTTACAGGAGAAAAAAACCTCTCGAAAAAAGTAGAAACAGAAAAATGCGGGCAGGACTGGCCTGCATGTTGCTGTATTGAATGGATTATATTCGGACATCGTCAGGACCGAAAAAAATGTCAGCTGTGTATGGCATTGTATAACGGATTTCATGGAGGGGTAAGTAGGCGGGTCGGTCAGGACTGACCTGTATGTGGCCTTGAATAAGACAAATAAGTGGCGAAATTGAAAACCAGTCTCGAGGCGATAGGAACGCAGATGCGGTTGGTTACATTCATCCGAGTCCATCCGCGGATGGGGCAAGGGAGATGCGACTAGACTACTGGTATATGGCGAATACAGAAGGTTTCGCCAAGAGCGTCGATGGAGCGCATTCTGTGAGGACACGATGCATGAACTGAAAAATTGGAAAAATTAACATTTCTGGTGAGGGATCTTAGGAAGCGAGACTACTCACAAAGGAAGGAAATGTGAACAGATACGGAAATTTAATGACGGCCTACTTAATTCCCGGTGGCCCTTTCTCAGTGTCATAGAAAAAGTAGTCTGGGAAGGATGAGGAAAATAAAAGTTTAATCGAGTCAGTATTCAGATAAAGGCGTGGCCTTCTCTTAAAGGTGTGTAGATTTTCTGAAGATCTTATATTTATTGGAAGGTTATTCCAGAGGAAAGTATATCTGGAAGCGAAAAAAGGGAGCGCTTAGAGATGGAGAACGCTGGAGGAGGTATAATCAACAACCAACGCCAGTAAGTAAATTGCAGCAATTCTGTCTAGGACGCTAGTGACCTAACCATTATCGCATTGAGAGTGAGTCTGCTGTGTGTAAGAGCTGCCAATTATAGTATTTGTGCAGTAACGCAGTAACCACATTCTATTAATTTTGTACATGCTATGAACTCGCCACCTTTATATAATGCCCTCTCCTCTGATGAGTTTGGGAATAAACCCAAACATTGAGCGAATAAAATTCTTGTTCCAGCGAGTGAATCTCATCCTTTGCATCTGCTTTCTGGAACCCGCCCTTTCGTTTGTATCGACGAATGCTTGAGAATTTATAGTACGTTTTTCGTATCGCGTTGCAAATATTATGTTAGGCTGGCAACATTAACTAGTCTCCCATTCAGGTTTCCGCGAGTGACAGTGTTTCAATCAAAGAATGCGCGCTGGACAGATCCACGGCAAATAAATTGTCGATCATGCTGAGTGTGGAATAACGTCTGAACGGTGGAAGTTGCGGCTGCCGAAAGCAACGAACCTCATAGCTGAGCTCCTGTTCGGAAATAAGAACCTTACTTGTTGTCGCAATGAAAATAGGCCACTGGCATATTCACAAACTACTGCTTTTTGAACCAGTCACAGCGCGTTAATCAAGGCGGCAAGCATAGGCGTGGAAACTGCTTTAACGGTGTGACAAATGAAGCATTTATTTTTAAAATATCTAAATGTCAAGTTCAAAGTCAAATATAAACGAATTTCGAGATTTTTTCGTAAATTAATCAGTTGCAACATACCAGGCGATATGAAGGATCAGACATATGTTACCGTAAGAAATGGTGCATAAAGTTGATTGCGGATTTACTTTCGTCATATAATATGTTGTGTACTTAATCACTGGATCGTACATCATTCTGGACCGAGGCACTTAATCATGTCAGCAGTTGCCAACTGCGGCATTCAGAAGTTTAATTAATTTAATTAGAATTATGTTAACCGTCCGATTGAGCAGCAAAAACTTCTAAAACGGTTTTCCTATATTAACAAGCTAGTAGTGCGATATTGGGGAGGATTGTCTCAATCAGTGGCCAAAGACGACTCAGATAGTTCTTTATTCATACGACTACTATGTCCTTTGCAAGTTGTAGATGTGGCCGATTGAAGATTAAGTCTAATTTGAAAAACGGAGCAAGCACGATTCTTTCCAACGAGATCGTTGGATTTTTAAGTGACTTTTTGTTGTCACTATCATGAATTGTGTTTCGGTATGTTTTGAGGATTGTGGCTTAGAATGATATTTTAATGACCTAGTGTTCAACTACTGTTGTGTCTGCCACGCATCATTCCCCCCAAATTCTGCCCCGTTTAGGAAGCACTCGTTGAAAGTCATCCTTTTATCGCGTTCTTCGATGATACCCCAAATTTCAGATTCTTCGCGTGTGGTCAGAAACACCTCTACTTCTAAAATGTCAAATGACTTTAGTCTTAAATTTTGCCATCTACTTATTTGCCAGTCTAACCCTTGGTAGCTTATTGAAAAAAGTTTGTCTAGACGCTATCTTATGGTTTCTTTGACGTTTAACTGTTTACGACACTACTCTGATAGTCTACTATGTCTGCAGCCGCTAAAACAATGTTTGTTAACCATTGCGCGTGCATTTCCGGATTGTCTTTTTGCTTTCAGTGCGCTTCCATGCGACCTGGCTATACGACCTACAGATTGGCTCTCTCCTCAATGCTAATTTTCCTATCATGACAGCCTTAAATTTAGCCTTATTCCAAATAACGGGTGGCGTTCTACAACGTGTCCTCATATTCGTTGCCCTCTTTTCGTTTTATACAAAAGGGCTGAGGCCGCACAGCGTCCAATTGCGCTTCTGGTCAGTATTCCTAAAAAAGTAAGGATCATTCACAACTTCTTATATGGAGCTTGGATCGTGACCCAGTATAAAGGTCGAAAATGACCGCCTAATTAACAAACGGAAGTTAGTGTGGTGTGAATTTCAGGTGCGACCATTTCTCAATCCTGAATCACTTCACCTCCCTCTCAATGACATGCCATTTTTTGCTGTAACAGTTTTACAACGACTTTCAATTCGTTAGTATCTTTTTATGTTAAATGCCTTTCTAACGATATTTTATGTTCTTGTATTACAGTCGATGTTTACTTTCTCACGATACTTATCTACCCGTCATTTGTCGATACGTAGATGCCCGTATACTTCCTGTTATCCTTCGGCATCATCCTGTTATTCTTCGCGTTCGAATTAGTGAACAAAATCCCTTTTTAGATGTTTCGTATGCCTGTTGCCTTCTACTGTCGGCGGCCGAATCTCATTCTAGTCCATGCAGTATTACGAAAACATTCACCGAAGTTATCCCATCCAATTAGACATGGCTTCAGGAATGTTACTTGCTATATGTTGGCGTGTCAATGTCAGTTATACCTTATGCCTCGTGTGGTGAGGCCGAAACAAAGGTATTGGACTGAAATTGCCACCGGAAAACCTCTATTTATTTTTCTTCGTTGTCCTCTAGGTGGCTACTTATTCTAAAAACTTATAAGCAAGTTAAGGAAAGCTTTTCAAAATATTTGGATGTCTTTTCACAACAAAACCTACTTCGTCCTTAACACTCTCTTTCTCAATAATTTTGCAGTTCGCTTATTGGTTATTGCTTTCGCATCGTTATGTAAAATGCCTGCCTCACGGCGAACCCAGCCACTCTAAATAAACGTGCAGATATACTGGAAACTGAAACGAAAGTTTTCGGTTTGTTTCCAGTTGGTAGCCACTCAAGATTTAAAACTGACCAAGTGTAGCTTAGATTTAGCTGGCTGTTGAGCTACTTCCCTAAAATGATGCTTGTCAACGACGCTCGGGGATATAAGTTCGGGCATTGGCAGCTCTCACGAACCTTCTTTTTTAACAAGACCTAACTGGGTATCGGTTTTTCTCTGGAGCTCAGTTTCCACATCAACGCTTGCCTTATAAGATCCAATCATTGATTAATACCTTCTTGCAGAATGCGGCATATTTATGCAGAGGCATATTTCACTTTTTAAATATTTCCAAAAAGATGGTCACGCAGATAATTTGAATTAGCTATACTCTGCGCAAGTGTAATTATTTTGCATGACTTCCGTTTTCTGGACTGTTCTTAGGGACTTCAATGACGGCTCTCATAAAAGTGCATTAGAGGAACAGTTACGCAGGTTCCAAACAATTTCGCAAAAGTAAATGTTACCCCATGAACAAGTAATAATTTATTCTGCATGAGATGTCGAAAAGGCCGTTACTCAAACCCATCGTTAAAAGTACATTATCACATCGCGCCACACGGCGACGCCCAGTAAAGTTAATTCCTTTTGCATAAAAAACCTTCCTATCAACGAGAAGTTTGAGGTCCTGACGCCTTCCATCTCTGTCACTCCCGTCCAGACATTTCCACACCTTATAACTATTCAACTGAGTTTCAAGCCATCGACCTTAAACGACGATCATTTAAAACCACAGGAATTATAAAGCATGTATTCGAAGACCGCGAAGTCACAAATTTCACCACGGCCTCACTAATAGTAAGCACTAGGTCACAAGGTAGCTGCGGAAAGAATATATCCAACTTGCTTTACCAGCCTCCTGTGTGAAAATACTGGCATCTTATACACACAAAATTTTAATTTAATCGGTGTGCGCCCATGCCTGATTGAATAAATACCCGATCTGCAGCGACAGAGGATGAGAGGTGGCGAGGCACTGATGAACTTCGGTTCGATGAAGTGCTTATGACCCATCTGGTAGACCCCAGTGGTGTATCATCTGCGCCAGGTGCGTCTGTGCGCATGTTTGTGTTTCTGGTCCCAGCTGTTGGTCAGGGTTATGATTGGCTGAATGAAGGCACAATAAGCCCGAACAGTACTGTATCAATCTACCCACATTCTCTGTCGTCCCTCCTCGCTGCTATTATGACTTGGCGACTTCGGCCTCGTAATTGGTTGCCTATACGTGCCCTTTGCCACCCATACAGAGCTTGTTTGCTTCGTGAAGCCAATAGATCGGTGTGCGCCCATTCCTGATTGAATGTATATGTATCTATGTTGAATAGCTGACATAATGTGCAATCCAAGAATATATGATGTGAAGCGAAGGCTTGTCGGAGAAAAAATCGAGTTGTACTCGTGAATTTTCGAGCTGGTGACACCAACCCATCATCAGACGAAATAAATGGATGAAAAAGTTGAATGGTCAGACTACATTGGTTGTCGCGACAGGACAACCACTAAGAGGCAAGCAGCTAGTGTTTGGCAGCGGGGGGCACATTAGTTGGCTATGATTTGTGGCGAGGAAGGAAAGGGGCAACTGTTGTGGTTCCCTGCGTTGTAGGGTTGGGGGGATGGCGATTCAATTGAACTGTAGACAGTGGACTTAGTAGTTGTCGATCCGGCATGGGGTCAGAGGTCAATGCACCAACTTAGGGGGTGTTAGACCTTGCTGTTCGGGTTTGCTGGGGGAGGGCTGGCTAAATAGTGAGATTTTACATGACCGAGTATAGATAAGCGGCTGTTGTTAGGTCGTGGGCGCAAGTCAGTGAGCTGGACACGCAGACCTTCGTAAAGATCGTCCAGATCGACATGACAATTGGCGCTGGTCGTTTAGACTGCCAGGCTTCGATAGGTTCTCGGGCTCGATTGGTGTTAGCCATGGCAACAACTTCACTTCCTTCCCAATTGGAGGGATGGTCGCATTTAACGGCGTGCGCAAACACGAGCGACGAAAGGTCAAGTCAGCGCATTGCTAGTTTATGTTCGTTTATACGCGTCCCAAGTCGTCGGCCTGTATGACCAACACAACTGCAAAAGCAGTTAGCACACGCAATACGATAGGTGACATTCGTTTGCTGCTACCTCAGATATTCAATATAAATTTGGGCGTCAAATGCTTATTCTTACCAGACGTTGGGAGAAATTCACACAGAGGCAGGCTACAACTTACGAGCAGCTGACGTTTCTTCATCGCTATCGCAATCATGACATCCCACCGAAGTCTTTTCTTTTCAAGCCCATTTTGCAGAGTGATAATGGGAAGCTACTTGCACACAAATACGGATTTCGCGTTTTGAGTGCCATTGTATCAGACGTCAATAATTAATGCAACAGTATTTGACCCCCCAGCCAGTGCGTGTCAGCATTACCCGAAAACGTATTCGAAGACGTGCTACAACAAATAAATGTCAATGCTATAGACGCCAGAATGAAAAAGCGAGCCTATCATCAAGTAAAACTTCAGTCTCTTCTGCGCCCTGTCCAAGACCACAGCAGATAGGCAAAAGTTGTTAAGCGCTGCTGCAGTAATGGATGGCCCGGTGTAAAAGTGTTCCTTAGATGAGCCGCAGGATGGTTGCTTTCGTAATTAAGAATGGCGCCATCATTGGAGTCTTTTCGGTAGACGTTTGTTGTAAGGCTGCCATCACTGAACGTTTGGGTACTAACGTCTACAAACGAGAGAATGCCTTTCTGTTGTCTCTTAACGAGTAAACTGGATAGCCGGGAAAACGCTACTTAGACTCCGATGCAATTGCTCAATTTCGCAAGTTTTTATGATAAAAAAATGTATCCTCGACATGTAGGAGCCATATTTATGGCTTAAAAGTCTGCATATCTTTCCCTACTGGTTTTTTATAGAATCATTTCTGCGAGCAGACCTGATATTGACGAGTCTACTGGTGTACTGCTAATCTGTTGATGAAATTCCATCGAATTAACAGTAGTCCTTCAGACAGAGTCTACGCATTTCTGAAACGTATTGTATTAGAATTTTGGTCGAATGATCTTGCGGACGTCGGGCTACGCTAGCAGTCGCCAAACGATCAAAGAAACGACAGATGTAATCATTTCGTTTAATATGCTGAGAGCGCGGAAAGCCACACTAACGTTATGAATCCCAGCGTACTCCACTGTTACGTAAAAGAACACAATAACTAAACAAAAAGCATTTGCTTGGTAAAAAGAAAAATCTATGCTTATGATAGCATGTGTAAACTAAAGAGCAATTTTAGTGTCTGATTGGCTGCGTGACAATTTTTCTGCAACGTTCCTCTCTCAGCTCCACAGAAACTTTCTTTACTGCAATGAATCACTTGCAAAACAATCAAAACGAGTTATTAACCCGAGTTCTTTCAAGGCTTTGAGAAACACCATCGAACAACGCATTGAAAAGATGTCACACTGCATGATGTATTAATTGGCGAGAGATATTTATTTTGGCGATCATCTATTTAGTCGTATTGAATTCATTTTTAATACATTTAAACGTCTTTTAGGAATTAGTGCAATTTCAGTTATGACGCCTTATCAACAGCCAACATTCTTAGTATATATTTCAAAACAGTTTCCCGAGGATTCGTGATACCCTTTAGTTTTTTATATTGAATTAGATTCGGTTCCATAAGAAAAGCAAGATTTGTCACGAGTTCCCGACAGAGACCTCCCAGAGACACAAGTTTTCATAATTTCACCTGCTGCTTATTTGATCGGTGACTAATAAATCTAAGTACAATTGACAGGCGCAATCATACACATACCATTTTGTGTTTATAAAGAAAACATTCCTTCCTTAAATTAATTTGCACTTTTCGTTCGTTCGGGATTACGTTGAGTTTCAAATCGGCCTTGCGTTATCGATGAATATTTTACAATTTTCAATGTTTTCATCCGACGGCCCATAAGGACAGATTCTGTTTTATGTGTTTGTTAAAAACTTCAAAATAAGGTATTTCTTGGAGACGTTTACCGAAGCATCGAGTGTTCGGGCTCCCTTTTTCACTTAGAACGTCGTCTCGGCCACATTTGAAGACTTACACAAACAGGAACCCCCATCGTCGAATAAAACTGACATTCACAACGGAAGTCAACAAAGAATATGCCTTAGATCACTCAGAAAACAGTCTCTCAGAAATTAATTCTAGATGGGGTATTTTGATGCCGTATTCCGTTGACGGATGTCAGAGTACTTTAATTTTTTACAGAGTGAGGCCGAGAAAAATCTGGCATTTTCGGCCGTTTCTTTCACTTTTCTAAACAATACTGAGAAGTTTAGACCGCAGACGTAAGAACATACCTTTTTCTTTATATTGCGACCATTTGAATTGTTTTTGCTCATCTTTAAACTCCGTTATACGATTATGAATGTACGGCAGAGTGGCTATATATAAACTTTTAGTTAGTTGAAGATGTTAACGTTTTGCTAGTTACATTTCTGCCTTAGGTATGCGCAGAAGCTAGACTGCGCAAAAGTAATATTTCATATGTTTAAAGCTGTAAATGACAGTTCGTTGGTGGTCGTTCCTGCGACAACACGTAGGATTTTACAAGCGGCCAAAAATTTTAGCCGATTTAAATGAAGGAGTGCCTGTGGGCGTTAGTACTGCACTTTAGGGCACAAGATAGCACAGATCTGCTAATCTGAATTCTATAAATCAACAGAACATCTGGTTCTTTTAAAATAATCTTTGTTTTAAAAAGTCGATTACTACGGTTACCATCGGACAAAAATTAATTTTCAAGTCCGGCAATCTTTGTTTATTAAAACTCACTGGAATAATTTACTCTCTTTCCAAGACAAAAACCGCTCAGATGCGCTACCGAAGTTCAGAACGCGTATTAGCATACATAAATTGCCCGAGTATACGGCGATGTCCATTACCGACAAAATGGATAAACATTTTGTTTGAAAAAATTACGTGATTGCCGTTGTCATGAAAGATTACTTACATGCGATACCTCAAGTGAAATTTCAGTAATGTTCTGATCTCATCGATGCATGGTTTTAATAGTTTGCATTTTTCCTGAATAAAGAAGAACTTGGATTTATTGTTTTGCACTAAAGAAATATTGCATTTATCACTCATGTCTGGTCTATAAGCTGGGTGACTGCGCTAAAGTTTCAGAGTATTAACTTAAATTGCGAGATTTTTTAAAAACACTAATCTACTCATAAATTATTTTAGAGGTTTCATCGCAAAACAGTTACAGAGGCCTTTGAGGGAGCATCCTAAGAAAACTAAAGACGCAAGTTTAATTGAGTGCAGTTCATCAAAACTAATTCTGAATTGTAGACAACATCCCAGGAGCTTGTACTGATTGCCGCATCTGTCAACACAATGATCACGGAAGGGATTCAGCAAAGCATTGTACATATCTAACTATTTTACTTTTCAATATAATTATTCCACAATAACTATCTCCAAAGTACCTCTGGGTAACAGGGGGGATTAAACACACGACAAGGAATGGATGGGGGGTAGAAAAGGGCATTGGGCTAAGCAAACGATTCCACGCGTAGCATATGACCCTCCCTTTTCGCCGATAGCGTAGTATCTTGATTAATCGACATCTAATAGATATCTACAGTAGATGTGCTAACTCATGAAATGTCAACCAAAATTTCGAAATGTGTTCTCGTTTCGAAAAGATTAATTAAGTAGTGTTGGAAAACTAATCATGATGCCGCATAAGTCAATTATGATCCATTTACGTCAAGGTGTCGGCTTTCGAAAGAACTTATTTTCGGCTGCATGCAAGATCGATACTCTGCAAAAAATGGCTACATAAGTAGTATGCAATTTTCTCATTGATTTTCGATGCCCTTGAAAATTCAATTATATTTCATGGAAAACATGCATAAAAATAGTCATTCTTTTACTTATTCGGTAGAAAATCACGTCTTCTTTCAATCTCATACTCAAAAGAAGAGTATAATTCGGTTTCAAAAAACTTTTCTAATTCCCGAATAATTTCGAACAGCACCTGGTGTTACACTTGCATTCAGAGTTTCAAAACTACAAGCTGTATATTTTCCGTGTACGGAAAACCATGCATTTCTCTACGGTGTTAAGAGAAGACCATATGAGGTTCATAAAATTGAGCAGTGGATTTGAACAATATCGTTAACTTTACAAGCCACATTCGTAAATGCCGATACATGACGTTTCATGAACGGCCATTTAACGGTATTAAAAAAGCTCACACTTAGAAACTTTTTTAAAAACCGAATTATACTCTTCTTTTGAGTATGAGGTTGAAAGAAGACGTGATTTTCTACCGAATAAGTAAAAGAATGACTATTTTTATGCATGTTTTCCATGAAATATAATTGAATTTTCAAGGGCATCGAAAATCAATGAGAAAATTGCATACTACTTATGTATCCATTTTTTGCAGAGTATAGATCTTGCATGCAGCCGAAAATAAGTTCTTTCGAAAGCCGACACCTTGAGGTAACTGGATCATTATAGACTTATGCTGCATCATGATTAGTTTTACAACACTACTTAATTAATCTTTTCGAAACGAGAACACATTTCGAAATTTTGGTTGACATTTCATGAGTTAGCACATCTACTGTATGTTTGCGTCAAAATAGATATCTAATCGATATATATATATCGATAAATAGATATCTAATAGATATCTACTCGATATAGTTTGCTACTAGGGAACACATCGGGCAAAAAGAGCCAATGAATTTGCAAAGCCTATTTCGTAACATATGCCTTTGACATAATAGTAACTTCAATTATTGACGAATATTGTAACTACTTCTCTTTTTGTTCACAAAATCTTGACTGTTCGATTTGTATTTTCGCGTAATGGGACTGAAATTCTGTTCATCGCCTCTTTGAAAAAGCAACGTCGCCCTGCTTTTCTGAATTGTTTGAATCGAAATTTAACTTTGTCCAGATGACTCCTAATGAATTTAATAAAACCTTCCGTCTGCCAACAGCATTCATAATAGACAGTTCCACATTCTGATATCACCGATTTTACAGAATGAAGTGATTCTAGGTACCGCTGGGCAAACAACTCGACGCCTCACTGAAATAACATGATTTAGAGCTTTTCACTTGTTTTCAGCCGACCGAACACAATTTCTACAAATGATTATCGGAGCGCTTGTCTGTGTACATCAGGTAAAACCCTGACTTTAAATATAGTTTTATTTTTTGCACATATACGTTTTGACTGAACACAGCTGGGTTTGGCAGGCAGAAAAATAGAGCACGCCTAAGTGGTCTCAAAAATCAGAGCCTTATAGCCCCACTCGTCACATAGAAATCGCTAAACGGACTGCTCGACCCTGCCTTCTATTGAAACAGCATACTTTCGAAAATGGACTAGGCCAAAAGCGCTCTACCCGGCGTCCCATTAACTTGGATCAAGTAGGGTGATTTTAGACAGGAATTTGATTGACGATTGTGCCTGATTTACTGCGTATATGGGAGGAGCTGTGTTGGTGTCTGTGGTGGCCATTGCAAAGATGACATCGACGTAGCGATCGTAATGTTTAAACTTATTGATCTGATTGCGTAGGTGAATTGTCGCTGGCTTGCCCATGAAGATATCGCTAGGGGAGGTCCGAGAGGCGAGCTCATAGTAATGCCGTCTAGTAGTCTGTTTGTCCTTTTGGATGCCAGTATGCCCTTCTGGTGTGATCCAGAATTCGACATGTGACATAAGAGTAAGAGAGTTGGTAGGGGTCTTTGTAAGCCATCTCATTTGAAACAAAGACAGTATGAGGCATCTGCTAATAGAGCTGCGAAAATTCCCTTGGCGGTATTTATAAGCCTATTTGGCGAACATAGAATGCATTCGGGATGAGACTTGAAATGTTCCAGGGCTTGCTTGGCGAAACGGGTATCCTGACAGGTTAATTGCAAATAACATTGTTGAATGACTGGAAAAATCCGCCACACAGACTGTGGAGAAGAAAACGCTGTTCCTCAAAACCCCTTTTCAAGGAGACGCTGCGAGCGAACTCATGAGAAGACGCCTTAGTCAAGCTGTCGCACAAACCTCCCCAGCAGCTAGGATTCGAGTACTATTCTCTAATAACCCTATTTTACGCGGAGAAAGATAAGAGAGGTAGCCAGCTCAGATCACATTAATGTGCACCTACCCTTTTACCTGCTCCTGTTGTCTCCGTGTTTGTGTGGGGTTACGGACTGGTGGGCTGAGAGTCAGACTGAATGGGCTTTTTCTTAACGTGACCTGCGGTACTCTCACGCGTGTTAGATGTACGCCTCTCGACCCCCGCGGTGTGGAATCCTGGTGCTTGTGTTTGGGGGACCAGGCCGTGCATGTGACGCGCGCAGACAAGGTCACTAGATATGTCAGCCACCGCGCCCATTCGCCGCATCAGTCAGCTGACCGGTTCAGGTAGTGGCTGAGGTATGGGAATGATAAGGGAGAGTGAGGTCGACTACTCTGCGCATTTTCCTCATTATAAACAATCTGACGCGCTCGAAGCTATCACGGAGCACTAAAAGTCGTGACTTAGAAGGTTGTTAACTGACGGAATAACTTGGACCTCGCAGTCGGCCCAATGTTGTGTGTGTTGGTGTGGAGTGACCGGCTGGTGTTCTGAGAGTCAGGCTGTAATAGCTCCCTCTTAATGTAACATTTATGGCACTCCTGAGGCAGGTGTGGCGGCACGCCTAGGTGTGACTTCGGCCGTTCCAGCTTCTATTCTCTCTGCTGATGTTAGTTAAAATCCTGGTCATTTGCTGTGTTGGGCAGGGGATATGGAGTGGAGCGTCAAGGTGCAGGCTCGACCGTGCCGTCCACCTGTGTTCTCCACCGTCTCCGCTCTCTTTTACTCTGTCTTGACACTGATTGCAGATGAGGGGGGGGGGGAGGAGAGAGTGCGGCAGATGCTATGTAAGTCTACTGTCGCTATAAACTAGTTCACGCGGAAGTAAGCGTCCCAGTTTCAACTTGTTGCACAGCACACGCTGGATATCGTCGGCAACGACTCAGGTGACTGAGGGCAGCTAGGACGGATGCCGCGATTGTATGTTGGTGATCCAGGCACTGGTTCGCCAGTTTGTGTATGATGGATTCGCAAGTGACTGACCAGAATGATGTGTGAGATGAATGTGCAATCGCAATAAGGACAAGCATGAACAGAGTCCACATAGCTGGAGTTGGGGGTTTTGGTGATGTTTGAAATTGATGAGACGTCGTACGTCCTCTCATCGGTAAGGGGAATGCGAGAAGACGTGGTGGTAGTGGTGATACTGGCCGCTGCGGCCGATGCAGGGGTTAGGGCGAGGCGGATAGTGACGGCGACAGCGGGCCAGCGACAGCGTGATTGGCGGTGACGGGGGGTGACGATCGGCACGGGATTTGTGACAGAAGCGAGAGTGAGAGAAGAGGTAGACGTTGTCGTTTTGATGGCACGTGGGGTTCGAAGATATCCAACGAGACCGATTCGTACGCAGAATCCGCGTTGGCAAATCGAGCACGTTGGAAGCGGTGGATGTTTGGTATTGTGAAGGCGAGGAACTTGTAACTTGCGAGCCTCTCGTTTAGGTTTGAAGGCAGCTAGCCAGTTTGCTTCGTAGATGGCGACGCCGGTCTGTTCTGGGCCAGGTCCCCCCAGGTCTCTGAATGGATATTCAATTCCTTAAGAGAATTCTCCAGTGTATCCTTGTAGTACCTTTTTGTTCCCCTAGTTGATAAGTACCTGTGCTGACATCACAAAAGTAGAGCTGTTTCAGTAGACTTGTGTCTTCCATCCTCGTGAGATGGCCGCTCAAATGTAGTTACAGTTGCCCCAACATGACGTGAACGCTGTGGAGACCGGCTTTTTCTAGAAACTCCTTGCGGGGGATCTTGTCTTTTTATCTCAGCTTCAGTATTCTGCGAAGGCCGCTGCGATGGGGTTTCTTGGCATGGTTGGAGTGACGGTCCAAGTCACTGCTCCAGAGGGAAATGTCGTCAGGACGTCGACCTTGTACATCTTCAGTCTGGTATTTAGTTGGAGGCCGCAGCTGCGAAGGCAGCACGAGTCAGCGCCTATCCAAGAGAATACGAGAGCACCTCCCAGCGTGGCTGGGAAAAGGTCAAACTAGGAGCATAAACATCGCCGTTCTCGCGCATGCTGTTAATTCCGGACATCGTGTGGACCTCGGCAAAGCTTTTCATATGATTTAAAAGGTCCCCTCGAGCTAACCTAAGCCACTGGGTCAGCGCCTATTAGCAACAGCAGCAGGGACCGCCATCGGGTTACGAAAACCAATATTGTGCGCACAGAAGAACCCCGTCCGGGCTCTGAACCTGCCGTGGTTGAAGGTCAACTGACGCTGCGACTCTCCGCGACCTTCCGCTCCCAAACATTGACTGCTTTTATCCCCACCCTCTTATATTCCCACACCCCGCTGTGTTTTAAGACAAACGTTAATCGATTTCTCTTATCACTGGCATGTGCTAGCTTCTACCCCGTTCCTATATAAGTGTACTGGACTGACGAGAAGTTATCGAAAGTAAGCCTGTGCTCGCCAGCGCCTACTCTGGATACGGGCATGGTGATTTCGAAACAAAGGATACGTTCCTTCTAAAACAAAGGATCTTAGACATATAGCTACATTGAGATATGCGCACTGGAAAGTGTGTAAATGACTACCACAACACGACAGACAGTTAGTTTAAATGAGAAAAGTAGCGGCGCAATGTGCAGCTGGGCGAAACGGTTTCAATACGCAACATATTTCCGTTACATGCCATTTGTGAATGACAGCTGAACAGTTCTTACGTCTAATTTCCAGTGATTATGACATTTTGAGTAATAATACGCTTAGGTCGTCATTTTAGGGGTTTACTTGGCTGCAAGAGTCTTCTCTTCGCCATGTGTCAAAGTTGTACTCGTAATGCCATTAATGATCCAATAGAAAACCTGAGCGTGCTGTCTTTAGTTAATCTGGCTGACTGTCACGCACGCAAAGATCAAGAGGATTTCGCATGTGACGGCATACGCCAGAGCACAAACTTTATGGATTTTTCGAAAAACGATCAAAGCTTATCCTCACTTTGCAGGACACTGCAACTATTCACGGACTATTGCATCGGTTATCATATGCTTGAAGCCCTTGGGCCTTCCGACACCCCAAAATTGGGCCTATATATATTTGCACACTAGGATAGTGTTCATTTATTGAAGAGTCCCCGAAATTTCAATCTCATAAATGAAAAGTTTTAAACTAAGTAGAAGGATCCAAGCTTGTACTTGCAGTCCCATTAGAAGACTAATGTAGCGAACAATCAGACTAAAGTTTTAAATGCAATTTCTGTGACCAAGCAGTAAGTTAACTTTACAACTGCATAGACTTCTCGATAAGGCCAAACGTGGAGGTACAAGGTCGCCGACATTTTGCATTTTCAAATGTGTGATAATCAAGTTAAGGAAAATCATTCGTAAGTGTATCATCCGAGAAATGTAATTACTGCTAAAGATTTCAAAATTGCACCGTAGTCATAAGTAAGCAATGTAGACAGCAATTCATCCATTCATTTTATTGAAATATACCTTCCATATCCAGCATCCGATATATGAGTCTTCATAGGCCTACATAGAACAAGTCCTAAAAACAGCGTTTGAATTTCCAAAATCACACTTGATTGTTGTAGACTGGAACATTGTCAAAATGCATGAAAATCCCTAAACTTTAGAATTTGGCACTGCAAACAACTGGAGCTGTGAATCCTTGGTACGACCAGCACATTTTTCTACTAGTTGATGAGATAGTGCTCATGCCAGAACCTCGAGGAATTGATGTTAAACTTAGTTGTATGCCACCTTCTTCTTCACTTCCATTGAATCTTTTGGCTTAATACAAGAAAAGTTCTTCCTGGTCCTTGGGTTTAAGAGTTTGTAGAAAATGTGGTAAGGAGGTCTAGTTCAGACTGTCCCATCCAAAGACGTACAGGAGGACTAATTTCGTCTCATAATTAACGGGAAAACCAATAAATTAATATGCGTTTATTCTACGTCAGAAGCTTCACCACTGCATCCTCTTTACTTCCCTGCCAGCACCAGCCCCTCCTAGCCCCGCCTAGCCCCATCAAAATTGGCGAGGCTAGAGGGGGCTATGAAGGGGCTAGGCGGGGCTGTGAAAAGGGCTTTGGCGGGGCATTCAACACGACAGCCCCGCCTGGCCCCACCAGCGACATACAATTCACAGGTACGCGGGAACCGCAGAGAATTAAGTTTATTAGCGCAAAATGGCCATTTGGTAAGGGGAACAACTAGCCCTTGGGCCTAGTCAACCTATAATTAATCCTGCGAGCACCAGCCCCCCGTAACCCCCTAAAATATGGCGGGGCTAGAGGGAGCTATGGGGGGGCTGGGTGGGGCTGTAGAAGGGGCTGTAGCGGGGGAATTCAACACGACAGCCCCGCCTGGCCCCACCAGCGAAAAAGTGCGCAGGGGACGCCAGATTTCCACCCACTTTTGGCATTCCTTTAAAATATCGACCTATATGATGAATGTCTTGAGGCGCACACACATAATACCTGCCGGCAGAAGTTTCAGAGCTCAGAATAGGCATTTCTCGTTCAGAGGATTGATTGCCAACTGCTATCGACTGTGGGGGAACCTCAGAGTCAGGCTCTTCAGTGACCTGATAATATGCCTTCATCTGGTGGTTCGGTGAGAGCCGCAGTAACTATGCTTCATAATTAATTTGGATATTCAGTAAAAGAACGATAAAAAATTGTATAAGTGGACTATGAACACCAATGCTAACTAGTACATACATCGACATACAAGTTGACTACTTGAACTGGTTTATGAGTAAATACCCAAACAATTAGCATAAGATACGTAAATTAACTAAGACAGTTATTATGAGCATGAAAACAACATTGGTTGACGCACGATATTATCCGCGACCCGTGGGCGTAAACGAATGCTTTTTCATGATTTACAAGCCACTTTTGATAAATTAGCTCCTTTTAATGCCATAGAAGGGACAATGAGTGGTGCTTTTTAAACATAACTTTCGATGCAAATATGCTTCAAAATGTTTCAATCCAGAGGGGGCTCTGGCCCCACCCAGCCCCTTCCCAGCCCCGTCTATGAAGAGGCCATGTGCTGGCAGGGTTATAACAGAACTAGTTCCACATAATAAAAAGAACACGCCGCTAAATGTCGTCAGGAAAACGCTGGTGATGCAAAGGTTGCTCTCTTGTCAGCTTAGAAGTTTTGGCTTAAGAAACCCCAGATGTTTCAGGCATACTATGTAAGTAAATCAAAGACAAATGCACATTTATCAAGCCGCGTTAAATAGATTTATTTGCTGGCGAGAGAATGCGGGAGTGAAATGCGTGCAAACTGTCCACAGGCAACTAGCCGCGTTGGAAAATACACTGCTGTTTGCTTTCTTGTTAAACTATGCTGAAAATTCGCTTGGTTTGGCTCACGCAAAATTAGGATCAAATGACTTAAAGACTACCCTACACCCTGTGTATTTGAACATCAAGTTCGGCATAGTAACTGTTCTGGATTGAAAGCATGCCTATGCTTAGCGGTGCTGGTTAGACTTCATACTACTCAAACTCGAAAAACGTTTTTGCCTTTAGTTAATACCCCTCTAGCAATAAACAAAGAAAATAAAAACGTCAACAACTCTCCATTCTGCAAAAATAAAAACACACTCTGGTTCCAAAACCAACCCATACGGGGAGTTCTTATCAATATTATCCCCAGCCATTTAGTTTATCATATTTGTGCTGGCTGCGGACATAAAAGGAAATCATTCTTAAAACCAGTCGGAATCTGTCAGTTGTGAGCAACGATCATGGCGTTCTCTGTCTAAAGAGAGGAATTAATGTCTATTGTTGGGGACTACCGGGTATAAAAAGCATGGAGAACGAGAGTTTTAAAATTATAAGACTTCGTATTTTTAGTCATATGCAAACGTTATGAAAATAACTGTCACTTACTTTGCATGGGACTTAGTAAGAGTCGCTTATACAAAGGCAATTTGCATTTCCGTGATAATGTTAAGCCACGCTATTTGACACTATGCATAATATGGTATTTAAAGCCCAAAAAACTTCCAGTTTCTATTGAGTTTGCCCGAAACTGTCCCAAATAAATTTCTTCCTAATGACATCATTTTGAACGATTGCTGATTTAGCCGTTTTCCAGTGAGATGCATAGTAAAAATTATGCATTCGCTATGTCTTTGGACTGCTTGTTAATTGCGGTCCAAGTGTGATTTGTACAATCGTGCAAAAAGATATCGTTAAATATAAGAGATTGATGACTGAGTGTTATCTGAATAACGACCATCAAATGTTTGCTTAATCTTTGGCAACCGAACCGAGGAAGAGAGATAGGGAGCTTATTTTCTGCAAATTATCCTTATTTATTCTTCTCCGACAGTTTTGATTGCGATTCAATTTAACCAGACTTTTGGATGTTTATGAGTGTCTTGGACTGTATTTTTAATTGCGCATGTTCTTCTTTTATTGGGAACATCATTATGAGTGAGTAAGGTGAAAACAAACGCTTTGGCATAGGCAAGCATGCACAGTTGTGCCCGTGTTTACCCTATGAGGTTATTAGTAAACGTCCGATTTTTCCGCAGAGTGGCGAGGAAAATTTGATCTCTAAAAGTCAAGAAACATGTACAATTCATTTTTACCGCTTCATGCGCTAAGGACGTTGCAGTGATTGAGGTCTACTGCGAATGCTGAGCAAATGCGGAATACGTTTGCCAAAGAGATTCTGCTTCAGTCTTTGGAGGGACGCTTTATTGTTAATAGAGCACACTTTTAAAGATTTATTTGTAGCAAGAACCGATTTTTTATTAAAAAAAGAGCATCAGCGGCACACTAATAAAGAAGATTACAATTTCACCCGTCAGACACTAAAAAAGCATCGATAAAGAGATTTTAATTTAGTTGGACTGGACGACATCAACATTTTCTGGGATTTTAATAAGAAAGATTTAGAAACGGCAACTGCGTTGAGAGTTAATAGCAAATATTTTAGTATATTCCCATATGCATGTTGAGTGCTAGCTGTACTTTTCTAAGGTAGTTTACTTTAACAAGGGGGTCCCCTTCACGATACGTCCCCGAAGAGTGCCAGATTGTCATATATGGAACGGACTGCTCATGAGTTCAAAGTGCGTCTACAAGTGACTGATTACGCCTAAAAATTGTTGGTGGCTTGGGATATAACCCAATATAGAGAAGAGAAAATGTGCCGACCAACAATAAACGATGTGAACGGCAAGTTCTTTTCAATTATCTCATGTGCTTTTTGAGTTAACAGAACGCTCTGACGTCAGATGGACAACAATATTTTTCAAGGTAATGAAAAAACAATGCAGATCAATAGATCGAAAGGAATTGAAAACAGGCATGTATAACAGGATCCATTAGTGCCTATAAATTTCATAGAGGCTTTTCAACTGCAGCCCGTCTCTGCATAACACAGATAACGTTTTCAATTCACACTCGGGAAAAGGCTTCAGATTTGCCAAACAGCACCTTCCTCAGATATAATTAAGTCTCTGGACGGACTTCTACAATTACGACGCAGAATAACGAGAGAAAATACGCTTATTGAATTTTGCCAGAATTGCACAAGCAGCAAGGAGTACCCAGCGGAGTTCTACAAGATCCTCCGTTGGGGAACATTACGTCCGATCATGAAAAATCCGGACTTTCTTACACAGTTGGGGCTGTCGACGTTAACAAATCTCGCTTGGATCAGACAAAACGTATTATTGACAAGATAAATTTATTCTGTTGGTTACTGTTCATTAAACATGCGTGTATCATTCAAAAAAGACAAGAGACTCATACCGTCGTGAACTAAGGAAATCATTCTGCAAGAAAATTACGGACGATCACTTTCCCCTGAATACAGACGAAGCTATCCTCAATAAAACTTTAAAAGCAACAGTCAGAGGCCTTATCACTAGGAATTGACTTTTGTGTTCCGAACAGGAGATTAAATCCAATTAAAATTGAGGCTCAATTTAAGGACTTGTATTCTCAACTGTCTGAACTAGTACCCTGATCCACCGACGATGTCCGTTGGCTGAGAGCAAAATTTGTAAACAGTGCTCGCCAGTATCGTAAAGCTCATGTGGCACAATGGACACCACTAATCAAAGAAAGCATAGCTGCCCTATCCGCACTAAAACACCATGAACAACTAATAATTCCTAAGTCCTACAAACGCCACGGAGTTATTATTCTTAATTGGAAGGACAATGCGAGGAAAATGAAGTGCATTTTAGATGATCAGAGTAAACTTCGTCTAGAGACGTCAGGGAAAGAAGAAACCAAGACATTGAAAGTTTCATTCTGGAAAAAGTTCGAACAGTTGCTGGAAAAAAACCTGATCGATACTAAAAGCACAATAACCTTAAATCCGAGAGGCATACACACCCTCAGACTATATGGTGTACCAAAAAAGCATAAAAAGAACATACCTTTATGGCCAATTCTCTATATCTAACTCACCTTTGCAAAGACTAGCACAATGGCCTGTCAAGGATCTAGAACTAATTCGACAATCGGTTTTCACCCTTACGATAAAAGAGAGTCTTCGTTTATCGGAAAAATTAAGCACCAAAACATTGTCGACAAGTGTATGATTTCCTTCGGCGTCGAATCCCTTTTTTTACCAATGCACCATTGGATGAAACAATAGATGTTATATGCGCCCATGCGTCCGAAACCCGGCTGTTCCCTGAAATACTACGTGATTTGCTGGTACTTTGTACCAAAGATGTTCAGCTTCTGTTCAATGGGGAACTCTACAGACAAATAGACGGAGTGACAGTGGGTAGTTCACTCGGGCCAACTTTCGCCGACGTTGTTATGGGTCACTTAGAGGAAAATGTGTCATCAAAATTAAACATGGCAGCACTATACAGGAGATACGTGAGTAATGTGTTCGCGTTTGGTGACAACAAAAAAGACGCCGTCGACTTTCCTTGTGTGATGAAGAAGTTGCATCCGAAAATCAAATTTACGATGGAAATGGAGCAGTTTAACAAGTTACCCTTCCTAGAGGTCCTCATGTTAAGAAAGAATGATGGTTCAAAAAGACGCTCCGACTTCCATAAAAATTATGTGGAAAGGGCAATACTCACATTTTAGGAGCTTTGCGCAAAATACAACGGAAAAGAAATCTAGTACATACTCTTTTCCAAAGGGTGACAAATATTTGCTCTAGGGAGAACATAGATACAGAAATTGCCTGCATCAAAGAAGCCTTACCTAATCATGATTATCCTGCACGCCCCATTCAGAAGTACAGCAACCATTTGAGCGTTGGACTGTTCCGAAGAAATCCGTTATAATATGCTTACCTTTGAAGGGTGACAACTTCTCTAACACAATCACGCGCGCCTACGTTGCACCATTGAAAGGACGTACAAAGCAGCACAACACGTCTTTATCAGTTGCCCCAAAGCCCTTTCAATCAACCGGGCACAGCATGCCTTGCCGATGCACGTCACTCTAAATTGCATGTGTGAATTCACATGCACCCGCGGACGAAAGTACATTGGGCGAACGCAAAAGCAATTGACAACCAGGGCCGCTGAGCACTTGCCTAACTGGCTTTTCCAACAAGAAAACAAAACTCCTCATTAGTCTATAATGAAACACTTGTTAGATTATCGTCTTTACCTTTTGAATGCGAGCCGCAATTCGTCCAAAAACCGTGCGTTTATTTCTAGGGTGCCCTGAATGAACCATATGTGCGAGGAGGAATCTGTCTGCGCTCAAAATTTGGCTTTTTTAGTCATGCCGGCAGTTTTTCGTTCACTATTTTGGATTAGTGTCGCTTCGTGAGATAAATACAAGCTGCTCTACAAGAGTAAGCGAAGGAACGGATGGACATAGAGGTTGTCGATGTTGAAAACGCGTTCTTGCCTTTACCGTAAAAATGGTGTTGGTAATGGAGAACACCAAAACTCTCGCCAATGAAAAGGTCCGTAAAACAGTCTTGTCGGAGTGTGCTTTACGGCCTTCACTTGCTACGTCTGCTTGAATGAGAGTTTTATGAATTGCTCTTAGCTGTTGGCACGGTAACACGTTTTACATTAAATCTATTAGGACATCCGTTTTGGCGAATCAGTTTTTGGATCTTTCTAATATTCTCGTCGATTCTTCCTGTCGGTTTTTGTGCAAAACTGGCATTTGCACTTGCGATGCATCTGGCACCTGGAACAGTCCACATTTTCTGCGAACCGAAACACCGTTCTATTGCCAGAACTTGGGGAATTTTTTTAGCAAAATTAATCTGGTTGTTAATGTGTCGGTCTTTTCAGTCGCGAAAGGTAATTTTGGTCCGTAAATAAAGTCTATTTAACTGTCTTCCACGTTATTTTCAAGCACATCCATCTGAGACTTTTGTCAACTTACTTACATGGCCCACGAGTTTCTAGATCTCTATCTTCACGTACATTGTTATATTTCGTATACGATAATTTGACATGACAGTTTAACGTGAATTAACCGAAGGTCGCATACCTGCTGGCGATTAACAGTCTATAAGAGTGGACGACAGGGATAGTGGATGGCATAATAATTATTTCTGACCTATTTACTATCATCCTCTGACACCAAACACCAGGAATTTGAACAAAACCACTGTCTTATTAGGCTCAGGAATCCGGTGCGAGTAATTTTACCTCTACCATATGTTTATCTTAATACAGATCTAATGATTATATAAGTCCATTTTAAAGGTTTGATAGGAATAGAACTTGCAGTTTTTCGACGGGTCTTGCAGTTTATGACTTCACATACAATCCTTAATGGTGTTTTAATATGTTGAGTGGACTGATTTTTGGTCGCATACATAAGCCACTCATGGATTTCTGTCAAATAAATGGAGTATTTTAGATTAGAGGGCAGAGTCAAATTCCGTTATTTGAGGTTCCGGTCAAAAGTTTGAAATTTAGACTCTCCTAGGCCAGATAGTGATTTCTACTAACACTTTTCTGTAAACGACTTGGTTCTGGGTTTTTTTCAAATTTTAGCTGATAGTGCAGCTCTGATAAGAATTAGCTTTGTTCACCTGTGTGTCGCAATGCTTCGGGAATGCAAAGTTTTGTACTCCAGTCGTAAATTCTATACATTGCTCATTTCGTCTACACACCTCTTGCACCATAGATTATAACAACGGACTGGGTGTAGACCGTCGCGCCACTCAAACCAAAGTGGTCCTATAATTTTTATTGAGAAGAGGTTAAAGGTAGTTAGCAGTCTAGGTTAGTATTTTGGTATGGACTTCCAAATCGTCTAAGTAACACGCACTAAAATCGGTATAGTTAAGTTAAAATGAAGACACATAGGCGAACCTTTTCAAAGTAATGTTAAAAAGGGGAATACGTTTTTGAAATATCTTTCCCTGCCATGTATTATTTAATTCTCATCTTTAACGATAGTTCTTCTCCCTCATGACATATCTTTGTGACTGGGAAGTCTTGCTGCACCGGAAATATTTTTACGTATTGTTTGCTAGTTCGCAGACGACACTGTTGCCTTCAAGACTTGTGATTCCAGTGAAGATGAATGGATATTTGTCTAACAGCTATCAGGTGTTGAAAAAGGAGACACGATCGCCGGGATAAGAGCTTTATTAGCCTGACATTTCGGATCCCTACTCGAATCCACCATCAGAGACAAAAGAGCAGAAACGGGTGGTTGTTGCACAAGGGGCTGCGGTATTTATAGGATGCAGTAGCCATGCTACCGCATACCTATGAACATTCACGGCTCCCCCGTGATCAAACTGAGAACAGGTATGTTTGATATGTTTTTGAAGCCTTGCTGTATTCAATATATCAATGCACTTCCGGCGTCCATCCAGAAAATATTCTTTTTGGTAGTTTTATGCCTAATTAACAAGTATCCAGCATATGACCAGCCATGAGTGCCTTTTTGGACTAGCAACTTCAGGTTGCAACTTATCCTAACTTGGTTGACTGGTCTACTCACAACACATCACCTCAAGCCTCGCTACGCAGTGAACCCAAGGATGATATCTGAGATTTATCCTTAAGCGGCCTCTATAGGACGGCGACTGAAACGAAGATATTCAAGTCATGGACCACCCGAGAGAATCGCTTCGCCACAATAGGTGACTCCTGTTTATCAGATCCACCTTGTCCCTACCCTTTCACCGGGTCCACCTGCAGAAAAACTGTCTAAGGCTAAACGCTGTTTATGCAAGCCAGACCTAGCTATACTGCGTCAATTTCAAGCGGTAAGCAATCCTTTATGCATAATCAGACGGTCCTGTCAGAAAAACTCAGAATCATAGAGGAAGTCTTGAACTTTGCTTGGTGCACACTTTTGGCTTTGCCCGATAGAGACTTCAGTAACTTTGTTGATTGGATGTCAAGGGGGAACGCAGAAGGTTTGGGAAAGCCACTTGGTTTTTCTAACATGCTTCCGTTAAATTAGAATTTTTTGATATTTCGTGTGAGCGATCTGTTTAGGACTATGACGTAGGACTTGCCCGGTGACGTGCATGCTAAACAAAGCCTTAAAGAAATACTTTTGTTTTTTGGTGAAATTACGTAAGTGAAAATTGAAAAACCTATGGAATATTCTCCATTGGAATGTAAATAGTCAAAGTGCATTAGAAAAGTTAAAGACGGCACATGACTTCTGTCTTTAACGAGAACGCTACTGACTAGACCCGATATAAGATGTTTCATTTGCCTTTTAAAATTGCATTAGAATGCACCGCCAAAGAATAAAGCAAACATTGATCAGTTTTGGCGGATGCGTTATGTTATGCGCACAAAACGTATTCTAATCTGGGGTATCTATTTTAGTAAATTTCCTTTTTTTTCATTAAAAGATAGAAATAAACGCGATGGTTTGACTTTGGTCGAAATTTTGGGAAATTTTTCTAAAATTAAGAAATTAACTAATGCACAATTATTTAATTGAATTCTTAAGTTATGTTTCAACCAGACCTGTATCTAAGGAATGAATTTGATGGGCAAACGGACAGTTTCGTTAAGTAAGAAAATGGAATATCTGTCAGATATAGGATTCAATAAAATAATCTGAATGCCTCAGTTTTTTAGGTTAGTATTCGACAACGTTTGAATGTCAAAGCTGTATCTTTCCTTCTATAAACCGCTTACATTTAGTCATATTTATTTTGAATGAAAATACTTATTGTTGAAACGAACTTATCCTGCAATTCGTCACATAGTAAATATTAGCAAAGTTAATTTTAAAGATTAATCCTGCCACATTAAGGGCACTATAAGAAAACTCGAGACAAGAGCCACATTATCAGCACAAATAAAACCACTTAAATCTATCGAGGTGCTTTTTATACATTTATTTTTGATGAATTCAGCGTCCAATTTCTCCTCAACCGAAATTTTTACCTTGTTCATATGCTTTAGTGCCAGGGCTGTCCGAGAAACTGTATATGTCATCTGTGCAAAGAAAGACATAGTGTGCCAAACAAAACACGAAACCGCACATTTCCTTCAGCAAATTGTACTACTGAATCGATTTTAAAGTTGCCTGTGAGAGGGTGTCCAATTATTCTTGAAGTATATTGGGTATATATAAATATATAGGTCAATAATCTGACCCGGAATGCTTTACAGCGTTTATAGAATGAAAACAAAAGAAAGTTTTTTCCTGATGTTTGGCCGCCATAGTTGTTTTGCATACGTTAACAATCTCCATTTCCTCTAAATTATTGTAACTGACCTACACGTTACACTTGATTACAGTTAGATAATTTAGCTTCGTTGATTTTCAAAATGACTGTCATTTTTCTCTCTTCTACTTAACGTGTTGCCGCAAGTTTTGAATATCCTTACGATGTAAAGGTCATCTATTAAAACAAAACCCTTTCAACAAGTAAATAAGGTTAAAATAAACTTCGTTTTAGTAACAAAGCATGAAGTTGCATACCCTCTTAACCCAGGGCAGCTAGTTCCTGAAAGATAAAGAAATTAGATCAGAAAACAGGACTTGAATTTACTTCGGTATTCTCTTATGTAGGCTTTTCTCAATGACTTAGATTTTAAGAGGTGATGGTTTTTTAAATTATCGTACAAAATGACATAGTCGCTTACCTAGTCTGCCGTGAATAGACGTCCAAGCTTAAATAACTTTTCAAGTCGAATCTGTTCCCGGAATACAATAACATGAATCCCATCTTAGTTTGCCTGTTTTATTGCTTTGTTTTCCGGGAAGCATACCGATTTCCGTTCTCATCCTTTAATGGACCATAAACGACCTTTAGCTCAAATTAGCTGCGCTAGAAGTTGTGCTCATGTCTTCCAGTCAGCTCTTTGAGACTTAAACAATTTTTACCATAGTGCTTAGTATTTTCTTCAAAACATTTGTTTAGCTAGGTATTTTATGCGGCGCGACTACCTTTCGACTGACTTAAAATCTTCCCACCCTTCATATAAGTCCTGGTGTACGCGAAATATCACTTATTCCAATGATGCCACTCTGTTAGCTGGTTTTGCTCTTTTCGTGCTGAGGCGCTAAAGGCCATCATAGCGCATGTGTTTCACTTACGCGACTGCCACTACGGTTGTTCAACTAAAAGCCCCATATCCGTATCTCAGAATCACAGCGTCGACGATATTTCAGCGCTGCCGTTCAAAAATACGAACCCCTCTTATAAAAAATGTTTTCAGCACATGTACTTCTCCGGTTTGGATGACTGTTTATTATACGCAAGACCCCTGTAGTAATTAGTTTTCCAAAAATCTTAAGATTAGTCAGTTGCATACTATCTTCTGACATTTGCATACTGAAGCAGTGGAAACAGTCCTTATGATGGCGATGTGGTTGAGTGCCCTTTTCCCTACTCAATTCCGTGGCTAGTGTTCTAGAGTATGGATGAGGAAGAGGATGGCAAAACCGATGAAAAGCTATAATACGCTTTTGACATCCTAACTAATATTTCTGGTTCTGTCGTGGTGGTATGGTTTTAGTATCAGAGGTAATGTGTTTACTGCTTCAATTTTGGTCAGAAAAGCTTCCGTAAAATTTTAAAATCTCTGTAAAATATTATTTAAACTCATTTATCATATAGAGGAAACTCGCGCACAACGACCGAAATGCTTAAAAAGTTTATTAATATTTACGTTAACACACTAATTTCCGCAATTCCTAAAACTATTAATAATTTCTAAACTTATGCAAACCGCTGTTTCTCAAAATTAGGGAGCATTGCCAATTTTAATACGATGTTGGTCCCAGAAATAAAGGATAATACTCGACTAGTTCTTCAGAAACAGTACAGTAAATGAACAATTGAAAATTCCCTAAATAACTCTACAGCGGTTTTATTAAGTCATTTTAGGAAAGTAGACTCGAATAACTTCAATTGCGACCATTTATTCATCTTTAGATATCAGCGATCGTAAAGGCCCCGTTTGCTTGTAGTTATCTCGATGTCGATGTCGATATATTTACTTGTGAATGGATGTTGTAAAGTGCAGGTCGCCTCAAAAATGCATGTGCACCTTGAGCAGTATTTAAGTTATCGTTCATAAAATGCGTCCAATTTTCAAAAAATGATAGAATCCCCACTTAAATGTTTTCTAACGCCCGTTTCCAAGTTGCTGCTCGGTCTGGTTCAAAACTGTTGATTTTGTAGAACAGTATAATATCCGTATAAAAGACGCTTTTGTTTGATATTTAAGTGAACTCTTATAAAGTGCTTATGGTAAATCCAGCTTTTGTTACCTTTTGTAGCGTATGCTTTGCCTTAAATGTCTAAAGTCTGGGGTCTGGCAAAAAAGAAGTTTATTCTAGGAAGCTCCATCGCCCAGTCCACCGGTTTAGCAAGATCGCATCAGGATGGATTACTACATCACGACAGGAATTAGGAGTAAACGTCCTGCTGAAAGCAAAAGTCCTCATTTTAAAAGGTCCGAGCGAACAAAAATTTTTAATCGAATTATGAATCACATAAGGTAGGCAAACATTCCCCGGAACAGCCCATATATGCATCTGTAATTATTTCATAAAAAAGGATAAAGCCTATTTCTACTTTACCAGGCTGTTTCAGGAGATTGTGTAGAAATTAAATCGTAAATCGAATTGGATAAGTGTAGGTTTATTATGTAGAAGATACGAGATTGGTGAAGTCATGGCCTAATTCTAGAGGGTCACTGGGAGGTACCACAAAGGTTTTATTATTTCCATAGAGTTAGCATGTAGCGAAAAATTTATTTTCTCACAAGTATGTTTCAAAACCCCTTAGTTAAAGAAAAGTAAGTGACGTTTTTAGTTGTAAAGCGGTCCTACAAAAAATTATCAGAAGGCAAACAAACACGCGCGAGTCCTTTTCTCCTGAAAACGACTCTTAATTTAGGAAAAAATGTGTAAATGCTTTTTGTCCACTGAAAATTAACATTCTACCCGCGTACTCTAGCTTAAAAAGACAAGAATCGTAAGACACTTTCATAAAGGCAGTCAAATCCCTGATAGATATGGTTGTGCTATGCAAATTAGCCTAAATTTTTCCCTAAAACGTGTGTGACAACAGTAGCTAGTTTTTACGGTAATTAATGGGTATAAGTGAATATACTATAAACGCTTGGTCTGGACAATATACGAACTTCTATGGTTTTGTACCTCTTCAACAGAAACATAATCTAAGTCGCAGTTTGACGCAAAAGGCTAAAAAAATCTGTTAGGCAGATAGCGTTGGTGAGGAACATAGAAGAATCTAGAACCTGCTTCGCAAGAACGGGTATCCTGACAGATTTATTGTAAGGAATCTTGCCGAACGACGATGGAAAAGAAGACTTTGTTCCTTAAAGTTCCCTTTCAAGGAGACGCGTTAAGTGAACAGAGAAGGCGCCCTAACCAAGCCGTTTTACGGACCTCTCCGATAGTAAGAGTTTAAACATTATTCCCGACCAACCCGCCTTAAGGGGGGAGGGTAAGGATAGGCTACCAGCTCAGACCACCTCCATGTGCATTTACTCCTTTACTTGCTCCTGTGGAGCAGGCCACATTGGTCGTACGAGTCGGCGTCTATTCACAGGAATACGAGAAAACCTGCGGCATGACTGAGGAAAGGTGAATTTAAGAGCATACACAGCTCCATCCTCGCACACATGGTTGATTCTGGACATCGTGTGGATTCTAACGAAACTTTGCGCGTGATTTACGAGGTCCTACCTTACTACCCTAAGCGACTGTGTCAGCGCATATTAGCAACAGCAGAAGCGACTGCCATCAGGCTATAGAGGCCGGTACTGTGCGTGCAGAAGAACCTCCCGCATGATCCGCGTCGGCCGTGGGCAAGGATCGATTAACTGTATGCACGTCTCCGCTCCCCGTCTCCGTCACCCCGTCCTCTATTCACATACCCCGTTTGTATGAAAAGACGAACCGTGATCGATTGCTCTTATCGCTCACGCGTTTCATTTGGTACCTCGTTCCTATATAAATGTACCGGCCAGATGGGGCATTTATCTGAAGCGCGCGTATGCTCGCCAAACGTTCTTCTGAATTCTATGAAAACTTAAAAAATGGCGTTTTGGGGTCTCTGCCAGCATAAACATTGGATGCACAAGTAGACGAAGCTACTTATGAAATGTCGCATCCGAAATTTGAATAAGTAGCGTAGCGTACACTATATTTGTCATTTCTCACAAATGAAACCGAATATGCGCATACTAGGTTCTTGTTTAAAAGAATACGAGAGCACGATCATTGGAACGGCAGCTGTATTGCTCTTAGCTTTCGAGCTTTAACTGGAGTTCATCATCAGAGACTGTTACAAACAGCAACTTGTGAGCATCTACACACCGTTGTACCGCGAGGGAGGGGTTACGTCCGCGGCTATGTCTGGTTCGTGCTGCCTGGCCTACAATGGTCCCCCGGCGTGGTGACGGCGTCTGTCTTTCTCGGCGATGTGAGCTGCGCCACCTGGCTGTGTGGGCGTGGTGCGGGATAACACGCAGGCAAGTCAATGTGTCTATTGATGGAGTTGGTGTCGGACACCCACACCTCCAACAGTTCCCGCCCCGTCTTGTTGCCGGCCCGTGCCAATATCCGTGTGTTGGCGAAGTCGAACTTATGGCCCTCCTCCAGAGTGTGCGTTACGACGGCCCGTTTTGGCTCAGGTATTTCGTAAGCTGAGGCATCGTCCTGTTTGGTCTGTGTAATGGCAAGGACGATTATGGCACGATATTTGATACACTATGCGCGATTGGTCGTCTGCGTCCGGCCGATCCTCCATCTTCATGGTTCTGCTACGCATGGTAGCCGCCAAATGATGGGCCATGCCCACTCCCAACTCTGCCGCAATGCGTCCTGTGACCTCGAATAAATTCTTTATGTACGGTAGTGGGTGTCAGATTATTGGTGTCCCTCTTCTGTTTGCCCGTCGTGGGTACGTACGTATGCAGCCACTGGTGAAACTATTTGAATAGCCACTCTTTGTCAATGGGTCCTTGAGATGCCTTAGTTCTTGCATCCTTCCTTCGGACTCGCTACAGTGCGTTTTACCCGGTTGAAAAGCACCCACACACAGCCCCGTTTGTACACCACGGGATGGTCACTATGAGAGCTGAGGACTTGGGTTGTATTGGTCGCCGTTCTGTACACTTTAGCGCTAAGTTTACTATCAGATGTGCGCGTGAGTAGCACATCAAGGAAGAGTAATTTCTCAGTCTACTCGTCTTCTCTTGTAAAGTGAATGTCGGGAAAGATGCTGTTCAGCAGATCTTAAAAACCCGATAGCCTGTGCTCCACAATAATGGCGTATGTGTCGTCCACGTATCGGCGCCAAAACGCAGGTTTAAAGTGGCTGAAAGTAACCTTTTCCTGCACCTGTAGGATCCATTCTGCAACTAGGCTGGGTATGGGGGAACCCAAGGGTGTTCCTTTGATTTGTTCGTATGTTCTGCCATCGAAGGTGAAGAAGGTTCGTTGGCAGAATGCAAAGAGCTGCACTAGGTGCTGGAATGTTAGGAGTCCCGTCGTTACGTCGTACTTTTCTTCGAGCCGTTTGCGTAGCACATCGCGCGCCAAGTCCGGTGAAACGGACCTGAAAAATGAGACAACCAAGAATGATATCTTAACTTGGTCAAGTCGGATAGTTTTTCGTGAATGTTGGCAAGGAATTTGGAGGCGGAATCGACTGACTTCACAGAGCCCTCTCGGAGAAAATTGAGTTTTCGGGACATCCATTTCGCTAGACTGCATTTGGGGCTGACTTTCAGGGCAATAACTTGCCGCACGAGAACGTTGGGTTTGTGGATTTTTGATAGTCCATAAGACCCGGTCAATGCTGTCTGTTGGCTGTCTGGTGCCATTAGTCAAGCGGGACTGCACTGGTGCGCCTGTGTCGGCTGAAGAGTCCGGTCAGCTGACCAATCATCAATTTAACCTGCGAGGAGGGTGTGAGCTTGTAGGACGGTTGGCCATCTAGGAGAGTTTGTGCCTTCTCTTTGTAATCAACGCGGCTCATAACAACGGTCGCTCCTCTTTTAGCAACCAGTAACACTATAATATCCCTGTCCACTTTTACTCTTTTCATCGCTTCTGTTACTGCGGGCGACATATTTATAGCGTACCTGTTCGTCATCAGGAGATACGTGACCTTTTGGCGCACGGTTGCGTTAGTTCGTAC
This sequence comes from Spirometra erinaceieuropaei, assembly GCA_902702965.1. Classification (NCBI taxonomy): domain Eukaryota; kingdom Metazoa; phylum Platyhelminthes; class Cestoda; order Diphyllobothriidea; family Diphyllobothriidae; genus Spirometra; species Spirometra erinaceieuropaei. The sequence goes on along the minus strand of CACRXP010000276.1, from coordinate 506,565 downwards.
TAACATGACCTCAAATGCGGCAATGAAGTCGGCCGTCACCACGCCGGGAGACCATTGTGGGCCAGGCAGCACGAACCAGACATAGCCACAGACGTAGTCGCAGAAGGCCTACTTCGGAAGAATCTGTTGTAAGTTTACGTTATGGAGTGGAAAATAGAGCATTGTAGGCAATACTGAATGCTTCTTGATATGCAAGTAATTTACTGTGAAGTGGAGTCTCACAAGCCAATGTTGCTTAGTTGTGTGAGTTTTCCATCAAGTGAGCATTAATACAAATAGGTAAACTTAACCCTGTGCCCCTCCTGCAACGGCAAATTCGAATTCTGCGTTCATGCCTATAAGGTGCGTCCAAATATGGTCAACAGCGGGAAAGTCAGTTCTTAAAATTAATCTTTCCAAATTTGAGAGATTTTTTGCTATAAAACGTAATAATCAACTTGCTTGACACGTGTTTGTTTTACGAGCTGAAAATCAAGGAGCGCAAATGACCTATACCTTGTAACGCAGTACATGTAATGAGTCAGGGAATAATCTTTATTCGTCGGCTATGAACGGATGCAGATATTCACGGCCAAGGGGGTGCCATCCAAGTTATTGGTAAATGTTTTCAATATTGCGAAATCACCCCATAGCGTATTTTTGATGATAAAACTATATCTAAAGTATTTAAGACGCAAACAAACAGTTCAAAAGGGGAAAAGATAAAGATTTCCTTTTCTGAACACTAAAAAGTGCCAAAATATACATTTTAAACCATCTACGAATATAACTATGAAAAAGACAAAGGTATGTGAATTATTTCAAGTAGAGCAGGGGTTTCAAGAATTTTTATTTGATAAAGACTATTCTTACTGTCGGTGCCTTATTCAGAAAGCGCACTTACTTTTAAAACAGTCTTATTTTTATTTCCGCCTACGGAGACCTCCCCGTCGACTATGTGTGGGAGAACGTCCCAAGAGAATACAACGCGCCAACTGCGATTCTCGAAACCAGCCGATGGTTGATGGTTTGAATTGCCATAAAATTCAGAAGAAGACAGAACCGGCAGTGGAGCGTGGACACCCACAACGATGTGTTTAATTACATTTTTAAAAATGTCTTCAGCTACAATGTTTTTCAGAAAGGCCAGACAGAAATCTTAATTTTACATGTGTTGTTCGTGTTCAACGGTCTAAATCGGTCTAATCGAAGGTTATTAATAATCATATTCACTGCCTGTGGCTGCCAAATCATTTTTATTCCTGCCAAAAATAGAACACTTGTATGTCTTTGATGAACGCCTTAAAGATAAGCGAAATTCACCTCTGATAGCATAGAAACGGTGGTTGCACAAAACCACATTTCTGTTTATAAATACATAATCGTGTGCCCAGGATTGCATCTGATGATAATGGCTATGTTTTTCAGTCAGTGGTCAGTCTCTCAACACGTGACACAATACAAATTTGGTAAGAATAAAGTTTACGACGAGGGTAAGGTTGCTATCGTGAACTACCTACTGTATTTGCCTACGTAGGCGTTTGTCGGTAGACTTTTTGGTTGAAATCCAGCTAAGTTCCGAAGTAGAATCGCACAAATAATCCTCATCGCTTTAATAAACATCATCTCGAATGCTTAAGCGAATGACTTTCAGAAACCACTCACCTCTAGGGAGCTCATTGTTTCCCAAGCTGCTGGTAACGAAATATATTTTGTAATTTTGACCGGAAAACCATTATGAAATATTTGAACGTCAAAAATATACTTCTTTTTTGCAGTTAGATATGCATGTGGACTCGCATTTCGCAGTTTTATGAATGAAATACATTTGTGAAGAAGGATACACGATCGCTGGGACAAAAGGTTTATTCACCTGACGTTTCGGGTTCCTGCTCGAACCCATCGTCAGCGACAAAAGCAGATACGGGTCTCTGATGATGGGTTCGAGCAGGAATTCAAAATATCAGGCAAGTAAAGCTTTTATCCCAGCGATCGTGTTTCTCCACGACTGCTTCCTGGGACTCGTCCATTTGCTTCTATTAATATAGCGGTTTTAATATTTACGTTTTACGTCTTTCAGATTCCTTTAACGTTCACGAAATTTAATATGGCGTTTCATATATTGTTACTTCTGTTCACCCAAACAATTCAAGATTTAGCTGCCGTGATGCAAAGCCATAGTGATGAAGAAAATAAAAGCCAGTCTTAGAAGAAAGATTAGAAGGGGAAGAAGAAGAAGAAGAAGAAGAAGAAGAAGGGGACTCTTTCGTTGGCATAAGGGTTTTGTTAACTTTTCATTGTAGGTTGGCACCCGCATACCACACCAGGGACGACAACAGACAGAGGCCATGGACACACAAGGCTTGTTATTTTGATAGGATGCAGGTGCCATGCAGCCACTCATTTAACATGATTAACAGCTGCCAAATGCATCACAGAGAATTGCGTTTTTGCGACGAGTGCTTGTTCCTCCGTAGGTAAGTAGCCAACTACCACAATTTCAACACCACCGTTAGTTATTGACGTTATAGCCCCTCCCCGCTTCTGACCAATGATAATGCCATTGGTTTCCGGATGACACCAACGATTTCTTTGGGTGAAACTGGAAATAGGGCTGGCCGCCCGCTCTACGCGCGGTTTACTACTTTTCCCAGGCAGTCTCACCAGTGAATAGAAAAGGGAGGATATCGCGCTAGTTGGTGGTTCGGGGACCGAAAAATCATGTCTCAAACTGCTTGCGAGAATTTTAACCAAGCCAAACTTGAAATTGTGGTTCGGTTCCACTGGATTTGGCGCGTGCTGGGAGCTCTCATAATCACATCTCACTGTTTTTGCGTGTTTGGCAGTCCACGTTCAGAATTATCGCCTAATTTCTCTAACGTCCCTCTTCTGCCCGCAGCTGCGTCTGATCTAGTAAAAGACGTCGGACGCTTTCTGAGGCGACAGCGGATCTTTCGGTCGCATTCCTTGGCTCTGGGTGGTTGCCGCCTGTCTATGTGCAATCCAACCCCAGAATGGCGCTAGGTGGCCGACTGCACTTGAGACATCCTTGAAGTACCGGAACGCTCGTCAAAGTATGAAACCAGTTTAGCTTAGCCTCCCGTTGACTGGTGAAGCTGCGCGAGCAGCCACTCTCTCTGCCCATCCATCGAAGACATTTGAATTCATCGATATTGTTCTGTGGTTAACAGGAGTACGTTAAAACATGTCGATATAGCACCCTCTCGCAAATGAATTTGTAGTCCTTTTTGGGGTTGCTGTTTGACCTCAGGACTGGTTTCTCGTTTTTCACTACCATCTTCTGCTAGACGAGATGATATAACTGAGGATAAAATTGACGGAGACGGTATTTTATTACCAAGGATATTTAGGCATCCATAAATTATTTTTCCTAACGGAGACTGTTATTTTTATTATGAAATGGTTTCTTGCGGCAGTTCGTAGTTTTAATCAATCTAAAGTGACATTTTGTAAGCTATTTATTTTCTTAATGCATTTGATTACCATCTTCTTAATGGAATACTCCTCAAGGTCGCAACTTAGCGTTGGCGTCGAACGTATGAAGTACTTTGGTTCAAATTATATCAGTTTCACTGTTTTGTTTTGAAATCAGCCTCCTTGCGAGCAACTAATGCTCGTAAAATGACTATGTCAACGAGACTTTCTGATTTTTAACCGAGCAAACTAAATTGGCAGGAACAACATGTATATTTTTGAACCAAAATATACGCATGCGACCCATAGTCTATTGGCAGCTAATTGGGGTCCTTCGCCCTACTGCTGCCGAAGACCATTTAAGAAAATGAATGCTGCTGATGTATTGATTAATAAAATCGAGGTGGCGGGCTTTTTTGGATGAATAACCGCCAACAAAAATGGAATAAATGATTAGGAATTTTATGGTCCGTGAAAATGCAAAATACTCCTGCTTTTGATGAAGTTGTGAAGTGCTTTAAAGTGAGATAGATGGTTGAGTCCTAGACTGAGATGGCTATAGCGAGTATACGGAGTACCAAATTAACCTAATGGCAGCTTGACTGAGGTTGGGGTGATGCCCACCGTCCCTGCGCCCGCCATGCTGCGAGGCAGGGACAGTAACTAACACACGAATTGGGTTATAATGGTAGTAGACTTGTGCTGCATTAAACCCACTCTCCCCTCCCCCATCTGCCTGAGTTCGGTGTCAAGAAAAAGTCAAAAGGACCGGACACGGGATCGGACGCAGTGGCTGGCTGGGCTGAGCAGCCCGGCTATACAGACCACACGTGTCGGGTTCGCGCACGATTGACTGGGTTTTCGCGCAAACAGAATGGGGTAGTTCGGATGCCCACTTGGTGCGGATGCTATGGAGGCAACATTAAGAAGGAAACATTGCAGTCTGACTATCACTCCCGATAGAAGGACTGGTCTATCTCGCCAGTTGGCGACCCTCCAAGTCACGGCTTTTAGAGAACCGTGATATTTTCAAGCACGTCAGATTGCCAATAATGATGAATATACGTTAAGCGCTATGGAGGAGTCCCCTGAGTCGACTTCATTCTCCCCTCTTCCAAGCACGAGTCCACTGTCTGAGCCGTTCAGTCATTTAATATGGAGATTTAGCTCAAGCGACTGACGGGGCTGGGCAACCCGTCTGTGCAGCCAGCACGCACGATCTGACTCCCATAAAGCACGTCGGAATTTCCAACAAAGGAGGCAGGCGGTTTGGACCTCACATGTGTTATAATGCTATAGAACCCGCATGGGTAAGGAGTCGAAGATCACGCTTCGCATTACGTGGAAGGGACTTGTTCTGTGCCTGTGGTGGGTGATGTGGAACAGGTTCATGCAGGATTCATGTGCTAATAAAAAGGCATGTGGTGATGGGGTTTGCTCTGCGATGGTTAATTAAAGATTTTCATGGAGGTGAATATGACCGAATGACTAAATGTACGAGGACAATGCAGACAGTTGAGACGGATTCGGTAGCTGTGTTTCAAAGATCCAGGCACTAGTTTGCCGGTCTCATTGCGATGGATTCGCAAGTGACTGGCCAGGCTGACATGAGCGGAGTAGAATTGAAGGACTTAGTTGTTACTAAAGTCGAAGGGTCGCATCTATATCAAAATCAGAGACGTCAACACAATATGAAACTGTTCATCGGGTAAACAATCAGGATACATAGTTAGAAGGCGCCCACGGCTGTGACGGTAAAAGAACTCGAGATTGTTGCCCCATAAGAAATTAGTGATCGATATCGTCGACTGAGCGCTGCGGGGACTGAAATATCGGTAAGAATTAAGAGTTCTGTGAAGCGACTGTGTTAGTGGAAAGACCTGGGACTGAAAGGACTGCCGAAAATACAGTGGAGACTGGGATGGCAATTTCTGGCTTATAAGCCGTTATCACGCAGTCCTACTAAACCCTAGGTCCTGGACAGTTCGAATTCAGACATGGGATATTTGGTCGATTATTCAAACGCTCTACCAGTGAGCCACGAATCTGCTGCCTTGCCGGTTGCAATCAAGAATATTAACTACGTTGGAATTACGTTCGCCGCTCGGGTTATGGAACCTGTTCATCTCGCTGTGCCGTGAGGCTGAATTTAGAGCCCGCGAGAGCAGTCGCATAGCGACCATTAATGCATGATGAAGGAAGTACCGGCAAAGGAAAGGGAGACTGGGTTGAGCTTCGAAGCAAAACGAGGCATCTGTAAGCAATGATAAATATGCCGACGTAGATCAACCGCCCAGAAGTAAGGCATAGGCTTTGGGGTTGTTCATGATTAAAAGAAAACATAACTAGGAAATCACTGATATAACCAGAAATGAATGGTAAATCACGAAGTCGATATATCTGTGTCAGAATCGTAAAAACCTTCTCCGTTATAACGAACGGATTTGTTAATGCCGTTTTGGTAGTTCTTCTGGGGCGATGGGGATTTGATGAAAGCTTGTCGGGCCGGCCAGGCCACTAGCGAAATCGGACGGTAGGAAAATCAATCTCTTTCTGGAGCAATTCGGTTGTGCAAACATCGGCAGTCCCTGCATGGGCGTTGGTCAGTGACAAACATCATACAAAATCTATGCAGGTGGACAGTCTATGAGTTAGCTGCGGGTTGCACTACGAGTGCTCGATTACTTGGCTAAAGCCAGTCCTGGCGACAGTTAACTTAGCAGTGATGAAATGATGACGAGGACTGAGAATAGGTAATAGTATAGTGGCTGACATAATGCATGACAGAACGCCTGGTAGGCTTATTAGACCGTGGATGTCTGACGATAGACCGAACTTCCGAAAACAAACAGCCGAATGGAGTGATTGACAAGATTTTCAGAAAAAGTAGGGCCATAAGCATGGTAGTATCGGCAAAAACCGCTGGAAGTGAAGGAGCTTGAGACCGCAGAATGAGACCTCGGGCGATGAGCATCTGCAAGACATTTTCGACGATAACCGTGGGTTGCAGGAAGCTGGGTGGCTTCGTCGATGTGCATATCATGACCCTCTCGATAACCGGATAAAATGTATCCCAGATAGAGGGATTGTTTCCAACTGGCGACTGCCAGCACTCGAGGATGGGATAAGCAGCCCCAGCTAGCATTTAGGAAGATGAGGCAGGAATGTTAGGCGCAAGGATAACTTGCACGGAAGAGAATAGCTGTTGGCAGAGAAGCCGCTTGGACATCTCGACAGACCGATGTCATCCGTCTGCCGTCTACTAAAGGCTCGCAAGATATAGTATAGGCTTACTAGCATCAAGATCTTCAGTAATCAAACGCAATAAGCGTTTTTATGTTGATAAGGCGGTTTAAGAACTGAGAAGTGCCTACAGGGCAATATACGGAGTGCTTGTTAGCAGTCTGTTAACAAGGCTACGGCAATTAGTCGTAATGTCCATTGGCAAAACAACCCCGACATACTACAACTTATACTCCTCGAGAGGGAACTGTCATAGGGTATATAGGAGGCGAATAGGCGAGTTCCAGGTTCTTGTTGCAAAGAAGATGAAAAATCATCCCTGGAACAAGTTTTCTATCTTGGGCTTCGGACTCGCACAGGAGAGAGGGGGATGGGGTGGTGCACTCGGTCAGACGACATTCACGCTGCTTAACTCACAGTAGTCTCAGAATGTGGTGTTTGTAGGTCTTTTGCCGAATGCTGGGCCGTGCCAACCGACTGCATGAGCGTAGGACATGGTAACAAGGGGAAAATAGAGTTTGGAGGCAGACATTCAGGTCTTTAATAGCAGAACGTACGAGCAAATCAAAGAGACGTCGATGGGTTCCCCGATATCCAGCTTATTTGCTTAGTCACTCCTGCCAGATCGCTTTGAAGCACTGCGCACCTGCGTTTTGACCGCGATGCGTGGATGGCACATTCGTTATAATCTACAGAAGGAGGCTACCAGGCTTCCTGGACATGCTTAACGGCATCTACCCCGATAATCAACTCATAAGTAGAGGAAAGGAGGCCGAACAGTTTCCTTTCCTTGATATTATCGTCACACACAGACCCAATGGTAAACTTAACATCACAGTATGTAAACAGACGAAACAAACAACCCATGGCTTCACTTATCATAGCAATTCATCGATGGTGCGTAAACGCGGCATGTTAGGACGCTCTACCAAAGGGTAAAAACGTAGTGAAACGGATCGGAGGAACGAGTACAAGGATTAAGGCATCTTCAAGTCTAAGCAGTTCGGAAAGGCTACCCAAACAACTTCACCCACCACTGCCTCGGTGTGTGCCCATGATGAAAAGATGGGTGAGAACCGCCAACACTCTGGCACCCTCTGCAGTACACCAGGAATGAGTCAGAAACAACGGAGGGTACTACTACAGAGTTTGGCGTAGGTAGCGCCCATCGACCAGCAGTTACCAAGAGTACCGAAATCGTGCAGATCATGTAATGTTCGGGGCTCAGGTGTCAGGACTGTTCTTGTCATTATACAAGCCAGACGGACCGGTGAGCCAGTTCGCAAATACTTAAACAAAAACTAGCTGTTCGAAGGGGTGGCTCCACTGTCTCAAGCCGCTACTCGTACGCTGGAGGATGGCCACGGGTTCGACTTCTCGAGCATGCGGATGCCGGCGCGAGCCTGAAATAAGGCGAGGCTAGAATAGAGGCCTGGCTCAGTAACACCAAACTCCGCCTGCAGGCACACTGATCTACCCTCCCTCTTGTTATCACGCACTAATCAGAAGACGAGGTGGCGAGCATACGTAGCTTTTGATAAATTCTCGTCGAGCCAGTACAGTTGTATGACAACGGGGTAAAAGCAAAACGTGCCAGCGATAAGAGAAATGATAAACGTTCTCCTTAAAACACAGACGGGGTGTGGGAAGGGGGAGGGGGAGGGGGGTAATAGCAGTCACTGTCAGAGGGGGGGGGGCGGAAGTGCGCGGGGAGGGTTGTAGCGTTAGTCTACCTTCGACCACTGTAGGCGCGGAGCCTGAGCGTGGTTCTTCTGTGCGCACAGGATTTGTTTTCGCAACCTGATTGCGGCCGCCTCTGCTGCTGCTAACAGGCGCCGCCCCAGTGGTTTAGGATAGCTCGATGGGACCCTCCAGATCACACGAAAAGCTTCATTGTGGTCTACATGATGACCGGAATCGGCAACATACGCGAGAATGGCACTGCTTATACTCCTAGTTTCGCCTTTTCTCAGCCATGCCGGGAGGTGTTCCCGTATTCTCATGGATAAACGCCGACTCGTGCGATCAATATAACCTGTTCCACAGGAGCAAGTGAAGGAATAGATGCACATCGAAGTGGTCTGGGGTGGCAACTTATCCTTACCTTCGCGTAAAATATGGTTAGTAGAGAAGGACACTTAAACCGTTGTCGCTGGGAAGGTTCACGAAACAGCTTGTTCAAAGCGTCTCTTTAGGAGTTCACTCGCAGCGTCCCCTTGAAAAGGGGCTTTAAGGAACATAGTTTTCTTTTCAGCCGTCGATGTGGCGGGTCTTACCGGTCGTTCGGCCATATTCTTTGCAATAAACCTGTTCGGATACCCGTTTTTACGAAGGAAGTTCTGGATTTTCTATGTTATTCCTCGATGCTATCTGCCGAAAAGATTTTTCCAACTTTTTGTGCAAAACATCGGACTAGATTCCGTTTTTGTTGTAGGGGTATGCAACTAGCGAAGTTTGTTTATTGTCCAGACCAGGGTTTCTTCCGGTGCACGCTTCTTCGGACGCTGCCGTCAGGTCCCCTGCTTAGAAAAACATCTAAGAAAGGGAGCGAACCGGCCTTTTCGATTTCCAACGTGAATCTGATAGAGGGATGTGCTTGATTAACAGCGTTTAAGAGGGCATCTACGTCGGTTTCTGCTGTGGCAATCGCAAAGATATCATCAAAATAGCGGACACAACCCAGTATCCAACCAAGGATGTACACTGTCACCACACCCTGACAGCACTTTGAGTTAGTCGGCGTGAACCTGTCTCCTCCCTTTAATTATGACTACGACACTGTTCACTTGTTATAACACTCTCATAGTGTCTTATAGCTCCTGAACGAGTGCGAAGGTCAGGCTAATGCATCAATTGTTCTAGTGATCGTACGTTCATCTTGCTTGCATTAAGCTACGTGACTGGCGCCTTGTCGTTGAGAGTTAAACACAGCATCGGAATTGGTTGATTCAGGGCAATTAAGATAGCAAATCAGGCCTGATTAGAAAAAAGTAGGCAGGTAGGACTGGAAAATCTGAACGAAAGTTGTTAAGTAGGACAATAGGGGTCACCAATCCAGGAAAGAAACGGCTCCATCCTCCATCGAGCAGAATTAATATGCCCGGGTGTTTGACGTCAATCAAATCAGGCCACGCAAACGAGCACTTAATCAAGGTTGCAGAAATTGATAACTGGTGTTCTGGGGACACTAAAATAAAACTCGGTGCTACTACCGAACCATCGGGCAGCATATAATAAGAGCAAACGTTCCGCTGGTGCGGCAGAGAACGTCAAAAGTCATCTACGGAATCCAATGTAGTTACGGGCACATAAGTGCGTTAGGGAAATTAAACGATTCTTCCGGACGCAGGCTGTCAAACACGCAGCTGCGCTGAAAAGGAATGATGCCGGCTCTGAGGTTACGGCTCATTAGACGCAACCCCGACACTTCTTCAAATTCGACTAGGCCGAAATTCTCGCCAGAGTCTTCGGTCGGAACTTCTTGTATGGGCCCCAAATCAGACATGAGAATAAGAGCGTCCCGCACACGTAGTAGAGGTGACCTTGCGATAAATTTCGGGAAGGGAATATGTTCTCGTTTTCTATCCCTAGCCCGAATCTTAACCTCAAATCTAGTCACAGATCTCACACTGATCTTAACCTACATTCTGAACTTAATCCTACAGTGCGTGACCGATCTGATGAAACGTTGACCGAAATACTGAAAGACGTTTTCGATCAGGAAGGATTAATTAGGTGGGGTTGTAGTGTTACTTATCCAACGACTTAATCCCATATCATTTCGAACTCGCCAGGATGTCGGCTTTCGAATGCTTTTCTTTTCGTCCACCTATAAAAATCAAACTCGGTTAAAAAGCAACTTAATTAGCATGTGTTGTTCACGTTGATTTTCGATGGTCTTAAAAATTCAAATATTCTCAATGGAAAATATGCACAAAATATGCTTTTTTTCACTTGTTTGGTAGGAAATAGCATTGTCTTTACATTTTATACCCAAATAAATCTGCCAAATCATCTATGAATTTAAAAAAATTAAAATTATGAGATTTTTAAGACCGTGAGATGTCAATACGCAGAGCTTCGCACATCCCCGTTTAACAATGCTCCTCGTGGGACTTACAACATAGTCATGATCCTTTACAAAAATTTATGAACTCAGAATGGTGACCTCCTTAAAGGATAGAGGAATATATGACTTTTCTTTTGCGGAAAGCATGCACCTTGTAGACTGGAATCAATAAGTGGTAAGGTAACGGCTGATCTGGCCCAAAATTAGTGGGAGATTGGGAAGCTTTTTCATGACCTAAATATGCGTTTTCTTTGGGTATAAAATGTAAAGACAATGCTATTTCCTACCAAACAAGTGAAATAAAGCATATTTTGTGCATATTTTTCATTAACAATATTTGAATTTTTAAGACCATCGAAAATCAACGTGAACAACACATGCTAATTAAGTAGCTTTCTAACCGAGTGTGAATTCTATAGGTGGTCAAAAAGAAAAGCATTCAAAAGACGACATCCTGGCAAGTCCGAAATTATATGGGATTATGTCGTTGGATAAGCAACACTACAACCCTACCTAAGTAATCCTTCCTAATCGAAAACGCATTTCAATATTTCGGCCAATATTTCGTCAGATCGGTCACGCACTGTAGGTTCCCTGGAATTTAGTGCAACACCCCTTGTGTTACGGTATGTTACTGTTTCCGTGTCCTGGCGGGAGGGAGGCATATAAGCCATCTCTATCGAGTTGTCAAACAGCGAGGGCCGCGAGTTGCTTAATTTGTGTTTCTTTGTCACAAAAAAACTGCGTCCATCTTGAGTCCTCATGAGTGGACGCAATGCCGAGCATATGCTTCTGAATTAATTTATGGTGAGTCAGGCTTGTGCAGCATCAGAAGCACGCTCTTCCCTCTCACTCACCTTGCTCCGATGGTAAAACAATGTCATCAGGGAGTGAGCAACTGACACGTTTTGCGTAATGGCACCGCCGCCTATCGGGCGATTGGGTGAATATTTCCACACGAGTTACGATGGCTCCTACGTCTCTTGTAGAGATGAAGTTCCGAGAAATTGTGTATGGGAGATACTTCCAGTCATTGGGCGACCCGAAGAGTGACATTAATAAGTTTAGTCAAGTAAGAATTATCAAGATAAGTGCATCCACGTGCAACCGGCCACTAAAACAAAGCAAGAAATGTTCACTGTTTTTTAATGTGGTTCACAAAAAGAAGGACGGACCTACGGTAACGTCCTTTAAAGTGGGCCACAACCGTGACTCTTTGCCGACTGAAAAGGTCGAAACCGCAGGAATTTTTAAGGAGGATGTGTTACAGAACTTTCATAGTCTAAAACCTAGTCCTCCAAAGTGTAAGATTGATTACTAATCCCTAGCGTGCATGCTGTAGCACAAGAGTAAGCACCGGTTCTGCGTGCCCAGATTAGGCGGCATATTTAACAACAACGAAGGCCTCATTTCCGGTATAAGTTAATATAAAAAGATAACTTAAAGCATGGTTGTCTTTTTGGAACTTTCAAGCAGTCAACATAAACTTCAGGATTTCTCATGACAGTAAGCTGCCAGAAGCTCACTCGGCGACGTCAGTAAGTTAGATATGGTAGTAATTACGTGTCGGTAAGTAGACCTGTTGAGTTAATGAAGGTACGACAAACGGTAGATAATGACGGTAGTCAGTTAGATATATGGCATTAATGAAATGTTATTTACTTTAGCATTTTCATCAGGTTTTTAATTTTCTTTAGTTTTTTAGCGGTCTTAGCTTTCCTATTTGTTTGTTTTACCTAACCAACTTCACGTTTGTGCGTTTATTTTTTGGCTTTTTGGGTTGTGCGGAATGTGAACCCGATCCGATTTTATCCGCATGCTGTTTAAATAGAAAACACCATAACAACCTTCTGTTTCACAAAGGTAGCGTTATGACAGACCACTGTGACATAATGGCCACGCGTCAAGGAGAGCGAGCTGGTATGGTCAACTGATACCTTCATCCCTGCCCTTTTAATATGACATTTGGGTGTACTAGGAATCTCTCTTAGTGACCTTGGCTTGTTAGAAAGCCCTGTCGCTTAGTTGCATATAAAGCAATGACCAATGTAGGCTTTATCTGAGACATAATTTGTTTGCGAATTGGTGGTTCCATTATTGAGACTTTTCAGTTAGAGGTCGCGAGGTCCGAAACTCTCTGTAAAAGGTGATGCTTACTTTATGGGACACGGTCGAGGAAAACAAACATACCGTGGTATATGTGATTATAGATGATATTCTTCCGTTTTTCACTCCTGTCACAAGGCTTTAACATACCATTATTTGGGGAAGTCCAAGGACATCCAGTCAGCTAGACACTATGCTTCGGCATGCGTTAGTCAATGCGTGACCCTCGGACCGGCTTACGGGGATCTTGAACGCGCATCCCGAGAAAAAATATTTGTAGATGTCAAGGGGGCGGAGTTATAAAACTGAGTGGCAGCAATAACGAGGCGCAGCAGGTCCCCTGTTCATCTACACAAGCACATGGAACATAGTAACAATGAAATAGAATTTTACAGATGCCGGCACGACTAGCATCGAGCGCAGGACAGAACGGATGATGGCCAACACGGACTCGTTGACTCAATTAACCACCCCCAAGGGTTGGGGCTTGTTTTCTTTTAGACCCTGGACCTAGAAACAGACAACACTCGAAAGAATATGCCTTTCGCACTCTCGCTTGAAAACGTCTACCTTTAACCATCTTTACAATTATGCAGAGGAGCCTCCAGACGCATTAAAGATGTACCGAAGGTTAATGTGCTTATAAGCCTTATGTTTCACCAGCCGACATTTAATGTTTGCAGAACCCTGTCTCGTTACATGATAATGTACTTTCCGTATTATGTTAAATGCCATTCTGACATTTCGCTGCTTATTCAGAACTAGCCGTATGAATAACTATGACACCAAGGTCTTGAGCCCCTAAATCATCGACCTTCTCAAGAATGTACATAAGTACTGCATTAAGTGCATTTTACTACCGTGGTGAGTCGATATCGCAGTCGGTCGTCGTGATAACACATGTGCAGTCGTCCGAAGTTAACAAGACGGCGATAAGCCGTCTGAAGTGAACCAATGATCCGCTCCGTCACGCGATTGTTTGAGCTCGTCGTTCACACCAAACTGTGTGCTTTTTGGTGCATGTGGGTGGTGTAACCAAACGAGTTGCGCCGCCGTTGTTTTAAACCGAAATGGCGGCAAAGATGGGTGGTGGTATGCGTTTTCCGGGCCGTGGTGAGTACTCAACCATTATTGTTACTGTTTGTTTCATGCGTTAGGAGGGCGCTTCACCCCATATCAGCCGTTGCATGCAGTCTGATCATCATATAGGCTTAAAAGGCCACAGGTTCCTGGGAGAGATAAAGGTGAATCAGGTCGATATCAAAGTACTGTTCCTCGTTGTAATAGATTTGGCGGACTTAAAACTATTACAATGAACTATGTGTAGTGTCTTTGCAAGTTCATGGTTGACAGAATAAACACATTTTTTCTCCAAAGAGAGCCAGACTACTAAGGTCGCCGTATGATGCGATCTTTGTCGCATTTAACTTAAGTGAGATTCGAAGCATGTACGGGAGGTGCTGGACAGTGACCGCACATTTCGATGTCCACTGCGCCCGACCTCCGTTTTGCTAGGCATGAATGTGTATGAGTATGCTACGTCCTGGGAAAGGGAAGAGAGACTTAATTTGATTGAGGTCAGATCCACCACTAAATAACCGACATAGAGAACATTAAAACTGTCATTGCATGCTTGAAATTTGTGGTCGAAAGCGCTTCTCGTTGACAGGGAAGCAAAGTCTAACACAGGGCCGGGAAAAAATCTGCAACCTTTCCTTCTTACCGCAATTAGTATGGCGTCATCTCTTGCGTGAGAATCAAGATGCCTTTTTGTTGGAGTTTGGACAGTGCGAAGAGAGGGACCAGGCTCTGTATGGAACACGTAGTCGGGCTGTCTGGTTTTTAAGGTCTCCGATCCCATACTCTCATTCAGTCGTCCTGATCTTACATGTCCATCGGAATGGTGTTGGTGCGGAAAGAGCGAGTGAGCTAAATACGCCTAGAGACAGCTGCACTATAGGCACATTTACGGGCAAGGTACTATTGTGCTGTACCCGGAACAGTTATGATCATCAACGTCCACCATAATGCACTGTCTCATGTGCCTGCGAACCCTCCCTTTCTCCTCCCACTTCGTCGACGTTATACCCATAAAACAAGTCGCGGTGCCGCCTATAAACTATGCGCCTACCTCTTAAGATTGATGTCGTTCGGTCTTAAAGTGCAAAGAAGTGTCTGGACAGGCTTTATTATATGGCAGCCCGCATTGCAGGTACTGACTTTATTTTCTTACGGCAAAGTGTGATGAGAAATCAATGGATCTCAGTAATATGCTGATAGCAAGGCTCGGTCTAGATACTACGAGAAAAGATGCAAGTGTTCAATGTGACCATTATCTTATGATCATCAGCCAGCGCAACCCCTGTTCCGTTGCAAAAAAGCATATTTCGTTAAACGATATGAAAGTTTTGCCTGATTGAGTGGAGACTTGTTAATGTGGTAAGTGTTCCACGTCAAAACCTCGTATCCGTGAATTTACATACAGTTAATTTGGGTGACCACAGCCAGCGTAAAGGCGGCGTGGCAAACTACACCGTCTACTAGCAGTGCTGCACTAACTAAACTGTTGTCAGAAGTGCAACAGTCCGTTAACTTATAATGTTTCTGAGATATTTCTTCTCGATTGCATGCTTGATAGGTGTTTCAAAACAGACATCTGACAGAATACTCTGCTGCGAACTATTTCGCCATCGCAAGAGTATGGAGGGGGTTTGTTGCTCTGCAGAAAGTGCACGCTCGCCCGCATGCATGTGCATAAGCGTGCGAATAATAGTGCACTCGTTTAATGGACAAACGATAACCAGAACACATGAACGCTTGCCAATCCTACAGTGTATTCAGTCAAGGCGGGCTGCCCTTTCCAGCAAATCCGAAGGCCTTTACAAGCGCAAAGACATTGAGCTAAGGCGTTTTAAACAGATCATTCGGTAGGACGATTATCTGTAATTTACAACAAAACTAAGAAAAACTGGCGTTTAATGTTAAGCTAGTAGCAAAAAAATAAGAGCATACGAAGGTAACTACTTCTCGAACAATAAGAATTATCCGCATTCAAATTTTTAAATGACCTCGGTTTGATATATGATAGTTTAACAAAGCCACCTTATCTTTCGGGAATGTCACTTGCCGAAAATTAAACAAGTTTTCTTATCTTGGCTGTTAACTATGCAGTTATAACTCTGGAAGTGTACCGAGGTCGGCAGAAGATTATGCTGCGCCCAGCTGCCATCTCTGACGTCAGAATATATCAAAAACAATAGCAATCAGCCTAGCTCTTTTGCATCAGACTCAGACTGACAATGCTGTTACGTCCGATATCCATTGTTTTATACCAGGGTCGGGAGTCGAGCAGTAGTAAGTGCAGGTGAAATTAATGAAATGTGATGCCAATACCACAAAAGACCTTAGACAAAGACCGTTTCCGACCAATTTCGCTAGGTTAATTTTGGACAGGAAGTAATTATGAAAGCCTGAAAATCTGAAACGGGTGGTGACCCAGTTAAGCATCTAACTTCAATCAAACCTCTTCGTAAGGAACTATGGACGATGTCGCGAACATTTATATCTCCCGTATCCAATGTCGCCATTCGAACTCAAATGAGTCCCTCACAACCTGAAGTAGCATTACTGACTTGCATTCCTTCGAACTTACCTTCCCCCAACCTACTTATCGTGTTCCGCTGCAAGAGGATATCAAGACAAGAGGCTCATTGACTCGCCTGAATCAATGATGAGCAGCGATGACGTACGCCTGACTTGCATCGGCCGCATCCTTTCCCGAAACTCATTGTGTCCCATTGACAACGTAAGACCAGGACGACTAGTAACAGGCGCGGGCGCGGTAGCCGACCAGGCGCCTGCCCCGTATACGGGTACCACATGCGTATTGGTCTTCCACAGCTCGCGAGAAAGACTTCATACAGTAGGATTCTGCAGATGTGACGACAGCCACAAAGGCTGAGTCAGGAAGTAGTCATTGCATCTGAACGTCGGCTAGGAAAATCCGAATTATCTTGCTAGTTGGCAACCTTCCGAGTCACCAGTCTTAGCTTGAAATGATAAGTTGCAACGCGTCAGATTTATTCTAAGGAGAAAAGGTCGCGCAGGCCCAGCTTCTCTTTTGCCTCTCCAAACAAAAACAAGTGATAATTAACAGACCACCTTATATGAAAGATGCAATGATTAACGCGGTGTACGTCCTCCGTCTATCCAGAGCAAAGTGTCTGCTGCATCACCGCTTCTGCCTATTTAATGTACCACTTTCATTTCTTTCATCCAAAAATTTACACAAGTTTGACCTTTGATGACTACTTTCTTGTGTTTTAGGAACTGTTGTTGAAAATATCTAATAAATCGACAGCAATTTTTCTAGATCCCGTTAGCCCGCAAACTGGAATTACAAGCATTTTTTCTGAAACCGTGTAAGAAGTGCAGATATCAGACGTAAAGAGAAAACAGGGTTTTATGCACTTGTTTCAGAAAACGGGCATCATCGGGAGCTAATCAGATTTCGAATAAGGATAACTAGGCCGTAGTCAGTAGTCCAAATACACTAGATAGTTGTTGTCCTTTTGTCATTTCACTTCTTCACTGTTCATCAGGTGTTGCGGAAAACCTCCTCCAAATAGCCTGACGATCAGACCATAATATTAAGCAGTTATTTCCGAAGAGACTGAAAATGCCTTTCTGAGAAGGTTGTCATGGTTGCTGCTTTCACTCACCATCCAGACCATTGATGGCTTTGTATTGTATTCTAGCCGGTCTGGAAAGTCGTCTGTCCGTACAAAAGAGCTAAGTATGGCTCATTTGTTCAAATAATCATGAAGTGGAGTTTTTTAACCAATAGTGCAGTTTCGATTACGCCACAAATCACGCGGAGCATATGGTGGAAAGTTGAAAGACTCGAACCTACTATAGGCATGTCATAATTTGCAAAAATAACAAAACAAATAGGGCTTCAATGCTTTATTATTCGCTCCCATCGACTGAACTATCGTCATTTGCTGTAATATGACTACCAGTAGTATTGGCCAAGGGACTGGTGTCCGGCAAACTTGTTTTAAGAGATACTTCGTCTCCCTCAGATAACTGAGATCGTACCAATTTTTTACATCACAATTATGCATGGGCTGACTACTTTACAGTGTATTTAGAAGTTTTAATGTGTCAACACTTAAATTAATTCGCTTATTTGCCCGGTTTCGATGAAATTTTGTAATTGTTTAATTATTCTGTCTTTAAATGTTTGGTACACTTTTCTTTCTTGTAACAAATAGGGAGTTCAAGGGTTCAACGTCTACGTTTCCCCTAAATAAACCGAACTGGAAGCCTGTCAGAAGGTGTGGTCAGGAAGTTTGATTATTACGAGCGAAGAGGACCTTTGCTGTTTTCAGTTTTCAATTGCGAAGAGTGCCTGCATCTTTCTAATGAAAAAGACACAAACCCACCTCACTCTCCCTTTTTACATTACCCAAGCCCCAGGAGCAACCCAACGTTCTTATTGACGGAAAGCGGATTTGAGAGCAGCCCCTGACGAGACGGACATCATTTTTGTCCGTGCTACACAAGTACTCTTTCCAACATGCATGCAAATCGAAATTCCAAAGGGAAGCTCAGATCTCTCATCAGAGGGGGTTAACATAAAGGTAGCATAAGGCAGTTATTAAGACTTCATCCTCAGTTCACAGGAAGATCGAATTCTCCCGTCAACTGGAAATTTCCCAGGCTAAAAATTTCCGGCGTGTCTTGATAGTTTAAGTGCGAAAGTATGCTGTACACACGCACTGAGCACGCTCCACGCATTCTTCCATCTCTTATAATATAGCAATGCCAAGGCCGAGTCAAGCCGACTAGGTATAGGGTTAAGAAGGATTTGTTTTTGCTATAATCCAATTCTATATCCATTGACTGACGTTATATGAGTATCCGGCGGTGCATCACGCGCGTCTTCAGCACAGTGTGGTTTTGGGTTCTTATGCGCTTGTGTACCGGATTTGTGATAATTGACTACCCATGCACAGGCTTGCAATTTTAATTTTTGCCGAACGATTTCCCTCCATCCTAGCACCCTTAAAAACGTTTGTGAATGCCCCCTCAAACATCCTTCATTCACTTTTGTAGAGTTTGATCTTCGATTTTTATGATGCTGCGAACTGCTTCAGTGTATTTGTTGTTGTGAGCAACAAGGAAAAGACCAATATACTTTCCCAAGGAATACTTTAAAAGGATTGAAGGTGAAAGCATAGATCGGGGCAAATAAAAGAGGTGAAGCTCAAAGGTCACCAAGAAGTCGACAAATACTCCCAAAGAACTACTTTAATTGGTGAAACGGAAAACTTCCGAAAAATCAGTTAGTTGTGCTGTAGTGTCAATATCTGAGGTATTTTGCAAAGACATTCGTGGCAGTGCATTGAATGCATTCAAGGCTAGGCATTTTACAGGATGTACAGGCAATTTGTCTTCGCCAGTGTACATGTAACCGCATTTAAGTCAGAATAGCAGGGTAGATGCAGACCATATCGTTCGTTGGTCCTCAGTGAGATCGTTAGTTGGGAGGTCTAACGGGAAATTTTGGCATATTAAACTGATCCATTCCCCCTCTTGCAGAAACTTCCTTTTAGACGGAAACCGAACGTTAAGCACTAACCAAGGCAGACAGTCTACCGAATCTTAGTTCACTAATTTTTTCTTTAAGTAAAATAGAAAAGGCTGAAAATGTGCAAGCTGTGAAATAACTAAACGATATCGGAGAAAACTGACTTTTCAGGCTCCTGCTACTTGTAGTTGTTTATATTCCAACAAAAAACTGGTAAAGGTGTCTGCCTGTTGTGTTCAATAATTTGGAAATTTATGGCTACTTTTCTGCACTCAGCAAATACAAAATAAAGAATGCAATCCCTTAGGTTTCCCAAGCACGATCGTTGATACTTGAGAGACTCCTAATTGACAAAGTTACTACGTAGGTCAAGCCTTTTATTAGGCACTAAATTCTTCCGGTTTTATTTCGTAAAAAGTTAGAGGGGCACCGGCACTTATCAAGCTGGCGTTTAGATCGCTCCAAGATGTTAATTAAACGATCAACACCCAAGTTGGCCACAATAAGCGAAGGGAAGAACTGACTAAAGATATGAAATCCCTTCACTGCTGATCTAAGCAATGGAGAAGTAAGGCCGTTTTAATTATTAAAGTAGTATTGACAGGTGCGGACTCATGGCTACCTCATAGTTATGGTGTTTTATGTGCAGCTGGACTTCAGTGAGACGACATAACAGACGGGGAGTGAATGAAGAACTGCTGTGAGTTTATTCTAACTATATGCCCTCAAGTGTGCGATTGTCTTTATTTCGTATGTCTCCTTATTATGGAAAGACATTAACCACATTTTGACGTTCAAATAATCATAGGTGTTCGCCTAAAGAACTAGTTTATTCATTTTATTAGATCCTTTGTAAAGGTATCTTTAAAGACATGTTTGCTCGAGTTTGTACTGATAAATCAGTAATGTTTAGTTTTCGTAAAGTCGATCGCAGCTGTCAAATGTTTGCTTTTCGTCGGCGGGAGGAAGATACGGCATCGAGTTTGCCACTGAGTTCAGGGTCTGTTTGAGTTCCCAGATTGCTCGTCGGATGTTCTGTGGCAGTCACTTCTTTGTCTGTTACTTAAAGATAAATCATTTCCCGTCTGGCCCAGCCTCTGATTCACCTCGCACCTCTGTCGGCAGTATTGGCCCAGTTTACGACTAGCAGAGCATATTACGTTCGGCAACTGCCAAATGTATTTTGGTCCCCGATACTTCACGTCATGTTTCCTACGGGTACTCGTGCGAAACGTGCTTTTATTAGCATATCCTGATTTTGTAATAATCACAGGAATGAAGGACGAAATATTCAGCAGGTATAAGCTGACTATACGGTCATATTACACCGTGAAGAAAGGAAGCAACAGCAACAGAAACGACAACGCGGACTCATGGTTAGTTGGAACAACGATAAATGTTAGGTGGCAGTGTCCTTTTTCATCTTTCGGTGTTCGCCACCCCTACGTGACTGAATATTCCCAATTTCATCCAACAGGGTGTGATTCTGTAGTGCAGTAATGAGGGTTATGTGGTCCCTGTTAAAACCTCGTACACAAGACCGGGTTTGAGGATGTCACTAGCATAAGACGGCAAATGCGTTGGGTGCAGTTTTCTCAGTGTGCCTGTTCCTGTAATTTTAAAGTCAGCGGTGATATGAGAGAGAGGAGCAAATTAAAGTATGCAGTATGTGGACTAACAATCAAAATGTGATTGCGTTATCTTAGAGGACCATCGCTATGAACCTAGCACGTAACGCATTTTACTAATTACTCTATTCCACTCCGAAAAGTGTCTTTTTTCTGCGTATAATTAGTCAAAGACATTTATCAATTTGAGAGGAAATCCACGTTACTTTATGCTCGAGCACCTTCCTGTGCAAATAGCTGCCTTAGACTTAATTTGCATATCCTTGCGTGTTTTTCCCCGAGAGAAGATTGCTTTTAACAACCAAAACTGGAACCCTTGAAAATTTATTTTTCGTCGCATAAATCATGTGAATCAGGAAGTGAAAAAAATCGGCTATTTTTGGAAACCCAGACGTTTTGTCGATTTTAAGAAGGTGTCCTGTAAATTTATGCGAGCTCATGCCCTAAAATGCAATAATAACGCCTGCAGGTGTAACCTTACTGCTATTTTCTTAGAATTTTCGAATATACCACAAATAACCCTCAAAAAGCACATCATTAAATGACCACCTTAACATTTAAACACATCTAAGAAACTGTTTGTGAGATCTACTTTATGTTGATACATGATTTTGGTACAGAACCGACAGAGCTTTAACAGTTTTAATAATACGATCACAGTATAAGGCCACTCTGTTATACATTTGTGATTGTCTAACGAGGGCCAACAGTAAGCAAGCAAGGCTAAAATAGCTTCAATGTAAAGAAAAAACCAACCCCTTTTGTCTGTATCAGAAAACACGTCAGTATTTTGCCGAGAGGAGTTGAGGAAGCCAGGTAAATGTTTCAATTTTTCTCTACCTTTGAAAAAGTTAAAGAACGCGGACGTCCGTCAAAAAAATGTGTTTTTAATAAAATAAATTATTAGGGAAGGTGCTCCAATTCACGAGAACTATATGCATCTCAGACTTTCGTTGTGGACGTTTATTCTTTGGACGATCAGGTCCCGTGTATAAGTGGGTCTGTAAATGTAACTTAACTGGCTATCTGCATAGAAGGTTTGCCCAAGAGGTCAGTACTTTGGTAAATGCTTTCAAGAAACTTTTTACTTTGAAAGTTTTGATAAGCCCACAGTAAAAAATCTATTTTTTTCCGAAAGTCCATTGAAAACGCTGAAAATCGGTAAGCATTCAATAATATTTCAAGAACACTCCTCAGCCAACCAGACGCCATAATCAGTGAAAATTACGCAATAATTTTATTGTGGACATTTTTCCTTAATGCACGCAAAATGGCATGCCTGCGATTGCATCTGCTTGTTCTACCCTGGGCCGCTGACCGATATCTAACACGTGACTCTTTAGAAACTTATTGGTGTTACGTCTCTGACGGCGGCATCAAGCGAAGTCTTTTTTGTTTAATCAATCGCACCTGAAACAAAATAAAATCAAATAATCACTACATTCTCGTGGAACAGTTCGAAAGTCTATAATCAAATAAGTAATCATTAAAGTCTTCTCCATACTTCGCAAAACCCCAGCTTTTTCGGGATATTTACTTTGAATGTATATAAACCTGACTTTTTTTAAAGGTTATTATCTTGTATTTTAAAATGTACTTAGCTGCCTCTATGTACAGTCTGAACATGCTTCATCAACTTCAGTTTGTTCAACCGGCATTGATTTTCTCATTTTCGAAATCTCCGCTTTTCATAAAAATGTTGTTTTCACCAATGAAATGATATTTTGAATTAAAGGCACCCGCATGGGCTCCTCCATATCAGGGCTGATTGCCGAGGTGGTCCTTCATCGGAGAGAATACATGGTGTTCACCATGTATTAAACTAAGTTCTGAGCCGGTTACGTCGACGACACTTTTCCCATCGTCAAATCATCTGGCATGAAGCATCTTCAGGAATTACTGAACTCCGTTGACCCGAATATCCAATTCACGCTGGAAGCTGAAACAAACAAACGATCGACTTCTCTTCGTCGATGTCCTTGCGCGTCGGTGTGCAACTAGGTAGTCGTCAACTACCGTTTTCAAATAAGCCGCCAACACAAGACAAATACTACGTTGCAACAGCAATCACCCCCCCCCCCTCTCACGCAGATGTGTCCACATTATTTTCCAGAGGAATGAAACACTCTGCAGCACACCAGCCGACAAAAGAGTTGGACGACAATAGGTTCATGACATCTTTCGGACCAATGGATACCCAAGTTACTTTATCAAACAAAGCAAGTGCCGAGTGAACAGACGACGGCCAAACGAAGACCAACGTGAAGTGGGGAGGGCTATTCCTTACATTAAATAAGTCTCTGTGGCGGTTTCAAGACTCCTAAAACCCACCAGACTAGACATTGACCATCGACCTCGGGCAACAATTCGTTGCCGTTTGACGCAAATCAAAGACATACTGCCACCCACTGAAATCACAGCAGTTGTCTATCAAATACGCTGTAACGATGGGGACCGCAATTACGTTTGGGGAAATAGGATGGAAATTGCGGACCCGCCTACATGAGCACAAACTGGCAACTCAGAGACTAGACCGAAACTTACACCTCGTGACTCACATCAGAGAAAATGACCATAGTTTTGACTTTCAAGGAGCAACCGCCCCAGGCCGGGGCACCTGAAGGACAGAACGTCTCACACACGAGGCTTGGTACTTAGACGTCAACTCCATAAACAGGCCTCCAGACCTTCCTGCGACCTATAAGGTCCTACGCCACAACATACGCAATGACCAGGACAAGAGGTCGCACTGAGCTTAAGAATATCGAGCAACCACGATCCGTCCATTTATTCACCCGAACGAGTGAAACGAACACAACCGACCCCAATTGCGATGATTAAACAGAGCACAGAAGGCCACCAACATTATAAACGACGCTCAGAATGTCAAGGCAGCGAAAGAAGAAAAAGCAGATCAGCCCAAGGCCAAATAACTTGGCTGTTCATTTAAAATTCTGGTCGGTTTTTGCACTAAACGCTTTGGTGATTCAGAGCCGGCCAAGCTCTCCAGAACATCAGCAATACAATTCCCTTAATCCAGTACGCATTTCATTTTTGTCAGACAAATTGACGGAGTGGCAGTGGGAAGTCCACTTGGCCCAACCTTTTCCGACCTTCCTGTGGGTCACTTAGAAGGAAATTGGCCATCTAACTTGAACATGAATACAATACACAGAAGATATATGGATGATATATTTGCTATTGTTAATAACAACGAGGAAGTCGAGGACCTTCTTGTTGCTATGAATAGTCCCCTTCTAAAGATTAAATTCATAATGGAAAAGGAGCAGTGAAACCAGCTATCTTTCCTTGCCGTCCTCATGACTACACAGGAAGATGGTTCAATAGGCGATCGGTTTTCCATATGGTCTTATGGAAATGTCAATATCTACATTTCCTGAGCTCTTTGCCCAATACAAGGGAAACGAAATCCGGTTTACACTCTTTTAGAAAGAATGAGAAACATTTGCTCTTTCAAGACACTAGATGCAGAAATTGCTTACCATAAAACAGCTTTCCTCAAACGTTGCATTCACAAGTTCAGTAATACCTTACGGCCAAAATTAACGGAACAATCAGTTTTGAAAAAGCCCGTTGTTATATCCTTACCCTTTAAGGGTGACAACGTTTTAAAAACCATTAAGCGGCGATTGCGCTGCGCCATTGAAAGAACGTACAACGCAGTCGAACTCATATTCAGGAGCTCCACTAAAGCTATCCCATTTTCACGGACAAAGGATGTCTTGCCAATGCATGCTGCATTAAATTTGGTTTACGGATTCACGTGCACTCGTGGATGCAAGTACATTGGGCGAACGCAAATGCAACTGGCAACCAGGTTAGTTGAGCGGCTGCCTAAATGGCCTTTACAGCAAAAAAATAAAATTCCTCATTCTTCCATCACAATGCACCTCCTAGACCGCAGTCACTCCGTTGACCCCAAAATATCCTTCCGAGAATTAGTCCGGGCACGAACAATTCGGATGTTGCGCTACTTAGAGAGTCTACATACGGCGGGAGAAACCCCACCTGTGCAAACAGTTAGACCACGTGGTCAACCTCAGTTTGCCCAGTTAAATCTCAGCCCTTCGATTTGCATACCCCTGCTGCGTACCAGCTTCTTACTTTCTTCCCTAAGTTCTGCTTTAAGTTACCATTTTATGGATCATTCTGCCCGCAGAAAACGATGGCCTTGCTGTTTTATATTGATTTTCTCCGCGGAAGTCCAAATCTCCGTATCTTTCGCGTTAAATATCTCTGTTATGCAGCGACGGGTTACAGTTGATAAGCCGTCGATAAATTTCTTGCGTCTAATAAATTCTGTTGTGTATTCTTGCTTCAAATTCATACCAGAAAAATACCGCTTCAGGAAAATCGTTTTGTTCAAACTTCATACTTAGAGGTAGGGAGTAGCTCAATTTTAGATGTTTTTGACTATGACAACTTTTAGAATACTTAAAGGTGTTCAGCGTACAGGTGAGTAATGTTGCTCATAAAGTACGCAGCGCAATCCAAATCCTGCGCAACAGCCGATGGCTGCTGATCCTTTTTAACTGCTTATTTGCAAGAGCACTAAATTCGTTTTACGAGAAAGGCACAACATGCAAATATTAAACCTTTAAAATGGGCGAAAACGCAGGCTATATTTCGAATATTATAGGTTTTTGGAAAAAAATGCAAAAGGCAAATTTTCCCTCTAAATAGGGATTTAAAGTGGACGCAGGTCCCTGTAAAATTAATATAAGGAGCAGACTTTTAAGTGTCCTTTCACACAATATAGTCCGGATTTCAATGGTTTCAAACCTCAGTAGCAAAGACGAGTCTTAACCATAAAACTACTATTTTTCAATCACAAATTATAGAGGCAACTGAAGAGCTTTTCATTCCAAGGCAAAATAGGTCCGGTCAGAAAATGATATACAATGATATTTCTGATATTAATTTTCCTAATGCAGCCGAAACGGTTTCTCCGTCTTATGAAATCTAACATTCTGACAAATTACTACAAGTTTCTACGCATACCGTGCTCATATTTTCTTATCCGAAGGCGTATTTCCGAATGTAACTTAATACAATAATTCACCATGATATTTTCACCTTCATCCGGGGCTCCCACAACAGCAACTACGAGCCTTTGACTTTGCTCGGCCAACCTATAATCAGTCTATGTTAAAACCTATACATTTTGGCTCAAGAGATTAAAATATTGGTGTAAGTCGATATCTCTTTTGTTTTTTGAATCCAGAATAACCCTGACGGAAATATGTAAGTAAGGAGTTAAAATAAGTACTTTAAATGCGCTTGTGACTGAATATATTATGTCTATGAGGGATTTACATGTCCCATGGATTTGGAAGAAACCACTTTGAGATAAACCTCTGTTTCCACCTAACCGTCGGGCATATTGGATTGAATGGTGGAATCTTTCTGCTAGCGTAGAATGGGAAAAGATAGGGTGTAGAACGGTCTGGTGAAAGTTTGCAGTTTTCATTCTCATTTAAAAGCGACCGAGGAGGGTAGAGGAAGAAAATTGGGTTTTGGGCGTCACAGCTTATGGTTGAACGTCTGCCGAGTGAGATATGGGTAGCAGCCTTGCCGTAAAGGGAGCGAAAATGAGTGGGCGAGCAAGAAACGTCAGTTTTTGTGACAAAATATCCGTCGTCATACATGTCAAAACCGTGGGAGACAGGTTTTGTCCACGGAGGAAGTAAACTTGTCTTTTGCCTGCACGGAAAATGCCCAGGTTTAGGGCAACCGATTCCGCCATCTGAAGTATGCGTTGATGCGGCAGCTGCGACCAAATTTCCAACATCTTGTAAACTCCTGAAAAGTTTCATTTTCGTCCGTTTTATGGCAGATGCCAACAAAGCGAGTTCATGATTCTTGATATTGGCCTGTATGTATCCTAGACGGGTCATGCTGGAAAGCGTTCGCATATCTTTTTGGAGAAACGCCTCATTGTTAGACCAGTATACCGTGTTCCAGAGGGACAATCAAAACAGCAGCTACCTATAGAAGTTTATTAGGAGGCAGCCTGATTTTAACTGCACAATAAAGAAACGCGATAATTCGACCTTGACTAAAGGCTACTTGAGCGATACGCGACTTCATGCACGAGCGAAGAATTCGTTGGTTGAGTATCCTTTAAGCGGAAATGGGAGAAAAAGCGTTCTTTTGACTGACTTTAGCGATTTATCTTTTATGTGCTTCCGAGTGTGCCTAGTCGGATACGCAATTTCACACAGTTAGTCCTTTGAACGACGAAACTAAGAAACCCTTCTTCTAGAGTTTTTTCAGATCACATCAGACAGACTTCCTTCACCAAATAGTAACAAAGCTTCAGTCATATCTCAAGGTGACGTATCTGTAAAAATTGCCATTCAGATCCGCCCAAAATTTCTTTTTTTCCACAGCTCTACAGCCGCTGCCGTCTGGTTTGGCACTCAGTTAGACTTGATGAGTTGAAACAATTCTTTCGTTTTTTAAAGAGTAGATCGAGTAGCTTGGCTTGCATTAATCGCTTCGGTAAAGAGCGACTGAAGTCAGGATTTTCGGCCGAACCTACAAGACTATCAGCAGCACGCTGGCCTTAGAAATTTAAGTTTAAAGTCATCGGTCAAAGCACGGGTTCCAGAAGTTTTGCCATAGAGACGTCCATCGACTGCAGACTCAGAGGTGATTCTGCAGCTACGCCTCCTAGCGCTATTTGGTATACCGATTGAATCTTAGGTTCTTTAGAGATCATGGCAGAATAGCTTGCCTTTTCACTCAGAGATACAGTTGCAAAATGTGACGTCACGTCCAGATGCGCTATATTTCTCCCGTTTACGTTCAATTTACTATTCCATCGATTGCTTACAATGAGCAATCCGTACTCGATTTGTCTGAGTAGTTCAGTCAATCTTTTTGTAATAACCCCAGGAAAGCTAAACGCATGGACAAACCTAGTCCTGACGTTTCTTTCGAGTCTTACGGTCTTGCTACTTTTCCGTCGGAGGCTTTCAAACGACCAGCTTTATACTTAAGAAAGGCTCTCTGTTTCATTTCCTTTGGTCACTGTGTGCAATACGGTTAAACTGAGTGGTCTTGCTATTGTTTTTTGCCTCCTGTGAGGGATGGAAAGTCTGCCGGAATATGTGTATCCTTAAAACTATAATTCACTTTGTCAGAAGGGTTAATCGTGACCAAGTGCGATCTTTCGTAATCAGGGTATCCTTTTGATGTGGTGTCATTTATCTATCTAGTGCGCTTCTGTGACGGATCTCTTTTTTTCTGACGCTTTTTTCAACATGGCGATCAACGAGTGCTGACTTTAAGTACGGAATTACAATTAAGGAAATTGGCCCTGAGTCTGACTGAACAGATTTTTTGACTGGACTTCTAGCTTTATTCACTTGAGATGACAACGGAATATTACATGACCCAAATACATTTAGTTCAATTACTGAT
>CACRXP010000276.1:430600-473989 GCA_902702965.1 Spirometra erinaceieuropaei | reverse complement strand
GAAATTTCTGGTTGATTAAGTGCATTTTACGCCTTGACAATGGGATGCCGACCAGCCTCTGAAACATCAGCGCCTAAGTAAGCCCGTTCCAGTGGGCCAATGTTTTTTTCTTATCATCAACCCGGATCTCCCAACTTTGCTTATATGAATGAAATTTCTTTTCTGCTAATCGCGTCTTACTATTTTCTGTAGTATATACATTTCTTTTATCCACTATAGTTTGTGGACTTCATCATTTACGGTCAGAGAAGTGCGTTCAAGTCTGTTCTCTGAGTGGCCCTGCTCGGATGTTTGATAAATGATTGATTGACACCCTCGTTAACTTTTCAATTTTTTGGGCCTGACAGAAAGGTGAGAAATTCCACGAGCGTAGTTGTCTTTTCACGTCAAACACTGCAGCGTGTGTGCCTATGAACAGCCTTCAAATCGAACCGATCTGCCTTTATTCCAGGATGCAAACGTAAATTTATTTTTTAATTTTTAGCCATGGTTTCAAATATTCCGGATTATAGTCTCTACTACGTCGAGCAGTAAGGATGTTGTTCATTCATCAACTGAATTTGATTCTAACTTGGGCTGTTCAGCTTAGAGTGGAGATATCACTTGTGCTGACGACAAATAGAATAGTCTTTGTCGGTACAAATTTCGGTAAGATCGCAGTTGGTAGCCAGGCACTGTACGTTGATGCTGTTTACCTTGCCTTGTGCTTCTACTGCGTGAGGTAGGTCGATTTGCGTTACACGGTCCAGCTTCAGTTTTAGGGTTAGGGTTTAGGTTTACAATTATGGTTTGGCTTTAGGGTTGGAGTTCGACTTCCGGTTTAGGGTTACCGATTAACTATTAATGGTTAACGGTTAAGGCTGGGGTTAAGGTTAGGTTTGGGGTTAAGGTTAAAGTTAGGGTCAAGGTAAGGGTTAAGGCTAAGGTCAGAGTTTACGTTAGGGTTAATGCTAGGGTTATCCTATCACTATTTACCTCTTTTATTTTCCGCAAGCTGTGTTGTTTTCCGCGTATTTTTTTCAATTTCTGCTATTAGTCTACCTTCCTAAAACTTCCCAACACCTTTTTCGTTTAAAGTTGTGAAAATCCCCATAACTATGTTCAGAAGGCACAGTGGCGAGCGAACGCTCCTTTCGGTACCTTCTCATCAGGCCAATACAGTTACATAGGACGGGGTACAGTGAGTGAAAAAAATCGATAAAATTTAGTTTTCAACTTCCAGGCTGGGCAAGAGCGGAAGGGCGCAGAAAGTTGTATGTGGTTAGTAAACCTTTGACCATGGTAAGCGCGGAGCCTGAACAAGATTTTTTGGACGCATAGGGTCGGTTTTCGTAACATGATGGCGGCCGCTAGTCAGGTGTTTGGCACAAAGGGCTAGAAAAATTTGTTCAACAGATAGTATCGAGGAGGAACTTAGAAAAGTCCAGGACTTGCTTCGCGAAAATGGGTACACTGACAGGTTCATTGCAAAGAACCTTGCCAAACGACCCGAAAAACTCACCACACTAACCGCCGAAAAGAAAACGTTGTTCCTCAAAGTCCCCTTCCAAGTAGACGCTGCAAGTGAACTCCTAAGAAGACGCCTTGAACAAGCTGTCTCGGGAACCTTTCCAGCAGCAAGGGTTCGCATATCATTCTCTACTAACCCTATTTTACGCGGAGAAGGCAAGGATAGGCTGCCACCTCAGACCGCCTCAATGTGCATCTACTCATTCACTTGCTCCTGTGGAGCAGGTTATCTTGGTCGTACGAGTCGGCGCCTTTCCAAAAGAATAAGAGAGCACCTTCCCGCATGGCTGGCAAAGGGTGAAACTAGGAGAATAGACAGCGCCATCCTTGCGCATGCAGTAGATTCAGGGCATTGTGTGGACCCCGCTGAAGCATTTCGTGTGATTTACAAGGTCCCCTCGAGCTACCCTAAGCTACTGGGCCAGCGCCTGTTAGCAACAGCAGAAGCGGCCGCCATCAGGTTACGAAAACCGACCCTATGCGCCCAAAAAATCTTTTTCAGGCTCCGCGCTTACCGTAGTCAAAGGTTGACTAACCACATACAACTTTCTGCGCTCTTCCGCTCTTGTCCAGCCTGGAATTTGAAAACTAAATTTTATCGATTTTTTTCACTCACTGTACCCCGTCCTATGTAACTGTATTGGCCTGATTAGAAGTGAACGAAAGTAACGTTCGCTCGCCACTGTCTCTTTTTCGTTTACTTTATTTTTTCCCCATACTCCAGCATTCGTCCAGCAGCACTTCCACTTACCCTACCCATATAACCACTTTCCCCACCATTCCCGTAAGACAGGGACCCCGCCGTCTGCCACCCCATTCCTGGCTACCAACTGCGATCTAACCCAAATTTCAAATGCAGGGAAAGCCTTCGGTTTGGTCGTAGTTCATTTTCCCATATCCTCGCTTTCTTGGTAAACGCCACTGCACCTTTCGGTTCGATCGAAATTACCCCGAACTAGGGTCCGGTTTAAGCCTTCAGACATGATAAACAAATGCGCTGACAAAATTCTATCCTTTCTAAAATATTGCTCAATTTTGATGTGTTTCAAGTACCCTTTGTAAATGTAGACCAGTAAGAGTAAACAGCTATAGGAAGGGTTTTCAACTCAAGAAGTAGTAGGACTTAATAGCTAAAGTCCACATCGGCATTGCTAAAAAACAACAGGGACATAGACAGCGCGGCTGAGTAGGTGGACTTACTCGAGAATTGTCATCCGCAGAATCTTCTAGATGCTGGCAGAGCAGCTATATCCATGTCCTCACGTCATCACAAAATCTGCAGTAGATGAGGCCGTATCACCCGCACAATTGTGGCTTTTCTCTTTGATGGACACTGAAAGGTAATCAGTGACACCGAGTGCATGTGTTGTCTGGGCGTGAGCGCGAGTGAATGTGCGTTTTCCGCAGCTCTGGATCCACTTTGACCAAGTACCCGCAGACTAGAGTTACATACTTGTCCCCAAAAAATCAACTGTTATTTTGACTCGCAATGAATCAGCGCCGTAGACTAGGCTTTGTCTTTGCATGTAGAAATATTTTGCTTACAATAGTCATATTAGCTGAAGAGGACGAGGCAACCAATAGGATATTTGCATTTTAAATCCAAATGCCTGGACGACATCTGTGGCTGTACATCCCCAGGGACTGACGAAACCGACGCGCGGGTAACTCTATATGAAGAGTAGTCGCTCATTGTCTCGTCACTTTGCATCCGCTTTCCCCATAAAGATCTGACTGCCTCTCAGTTGGTCACTTGGGGAACTGGTATGGCGCGCGATCCCCTAGTGGGGTTTTGCACTAGTAATATATACGCTCAAAATCGCATAGGTTTGGGGAAGTCGGCTAAAATGAACGTCTGTCTGCGGCTTCTCTTAGACCCGTTCTTCTGCGTGGATAATTCCTCTACCATCAGCCACCACAGAGCCCAAGTCAAACTGTGGACGGCCAACCTATCAGCTATCTCATGGTTCCTTGGCGAGGCAAATTCGCTGAATCCCATAAGCCACCAGGAACATATGGACGCTAATTGGCACAAGACAGTGATCTCTCCCATTCCAATGGTGTGGGCTTCTAGGGTACCAGTTGTTTATGAAATACAAGGAGGTTTCGCTACAGACCTGATTATCACCCATCACAGTTGACAGGCTGTGGAGCTCATAGTGCAGCTGTCAGTGCTTTCCACCACATGCATTCCGGTCTATCTAGATAGAGGGATGCATAAACATGGCTGAGGGGAATATCTTGGCGCCAGCAAAAAATACCTTGATGTCCACAAAGCGGCCTTTCTTTAGCTGCCTGAGGCGACAATGTTTTAAACAGTTTAGATGAATAGATAGTTTTTTAGTAGTACAGATTTGTTTTATTGAGTCCCGAGACTGGTAGTAATGGAGGCTTGTCATTTAGAAATAACATGGCAACAATTAAATTAATGTTCTCCGGCGAAATCACCTCTTGTGCCAATACTGTTCTTTACAGAAAGATGTTTCATTTTTTAATTGTACGGATGGAATAATATTCTAGACACTCGCCTCCGTGTTTGTCAATGCTACTCAAAAGTATGCTATTGTGTAGAACACCTATTCGCTTGAGCAGGAATGCAGTTCGCCTGATATCTCAGATTCATGCATGAACCCATACTTGAAAGAAGCGAAAAATAAGGGCAGTGGACTGAAAGGGTTGCAGTGTTCACAGGATGTACTTGTCATGCAACTACGTATTCTCATAATTAACAGCTCCCACATCGATCAGAGATGGCCATACTTCGTGCGTGAATTATTTGATCACTGGGTAAGGATCGGGTGAAGGCTCCCAAGCATCTGCGACATACAAAGAATATCTACTATACTTTTTTCAGTGGGTTTTACTCCGGCATGATTATTTTGATTTGGTTTTCTTCGTGCAAGGTTGGGTCGTCTGTTGTAGGCGGCCTGGTGAATTAGCTACAATGACCTCAGGTTTGAGAGTTGAGAAACGCTCGTTGTAGACATTTTAGTTTTTTTTAAATTGTCCTGCTTAATTTCGATTGCTATATGTCAATGCATTAAAACATTTCCGCCCGGAAAACGAATTTACCAACTGAAGGCGAAATTTCGAGTTCCAGATATATGCACAAGTGAGGACGAAGAGTCGAGCACTGGAAAACTTTGTTTATTGTCCTGAGTGTAACTTGGCAGCCACCAGAATAGTCGCCCACGACAGAAACAAAATAGGCCGAGAATTGATCGAAGTCTGGGTTTCGGATGAGAACTCGGTCAATCGATTTATCGATCTGGTGCCGGCGTACAGAGCCCTGCATAGTCACCTCCAGTCCTTCGCCGTCGGCCGATGATTGGCCTACATGCCTTATAACTGTCGCTTGTTCTGTTGCTGCTACTAACTCTGACGATGGACTCCTGTACGAGTCGGAGAGCTCAGGACAGTAAACAAAGTTTTCCGGTACTTCACCATTCTTCTTCACTCAATTTGCCAATTATCTATACTTATTTTACCATTCCTCTATGCATACATAAGCCTCGACCGTAAAACCTCTTTTGCCACCTTTCCCGTAAGACAGGCACCTTCGGCTGGTCGTGCGTTTGGGATCCTTCACTCGATCGTTACCGATCACTGCACTACAACAAGAGACTCGCCAATGGTGTGAGATGTGCGTTTTACAACCCTATACTGACAAAATGGCCTACCGCAGATACACTACCGGCAACTGCCACGTATAAAGCTGTTGCATACGCAATATCATCTACATTAGATGACCTAGCTCATGAAATGTCGAGACCAGTATTTGAGTTGAGGGGACGACACATATTTGGTGTGGTTATTTTTGTTTTTAGAATTGATTAGAATCCCAAAAAGCCCTTTTCTAAAGAATAAGTCATGTTAGTTCAGTTTTATTGAGGGGAAACGGACCAAATTTAGACAAATTTTAGGCAAATTTTGACATCTCCGGATATCCACTTAATTTTCTATTCTAATACATATCCCCTATTAAAACTTCTCGTTTGAACGCGTTGCGTTATGAAAGAAGCCTTCATATAACAAAGAAAAATATGAAAATAGGCCACTCTGGAAACGGAAATTGTGATTCTTAGTTCATGAAAATCAAGTCGAGTCAAGTATGTAAGAACACATTATTCTCGTTAATCAAGAAGCAATTTGCTCTTCCTAAATTCTGTGTTGCAAAACCGTGACGTTTTATATTGTTAAACGCAGTAATAAGCTTTTTCGACTGTGTTTGTTTTACTACACCGGGAACTAGTAGGCGTAAACACGTATTTATAGATTGCGCGCTACATGCTGCCACTTTTCTTCTCCATGCCGGGCAGCAAAGATGTCAAAACAGATCCTATCGGAAGTTGACTTTTAGCGGATACGCAAATTGGCAGCCGAAGGGCTGACGCGTGAGTCGTTAGCTAGCATTTTCAACATTAGTCAGGTCACTCTCTGGAGAATTATTAATAATAAAGCAATGCCAAGAACTAACCAAGGTGGGTCTAAACGGTCCACAAGCAAGCAAGACGACAATTTCATTCATCGGACACTGAAAAAGTATCATTATTTGCCCCTTAAGGTTATTTACAGGGAACACCTGTCAATTTTTTCCATGCTAATAATTAGAAAAAGAATGAAAGAGTTCGGTCTCCATCAGCAAAACGCCATGACAAAGTCATTTTTAAGTAGAAAACTTAAAAGAGAACGTTTTTTGTTTGCTCAAAAATATATTGATTACAGACCTTCCTTCTGAAGGAGCATTTACTTTTGTGATGAAGTCTTATTGTTAGACAAGCCTCCAAAGTCGGCCCAGGTGGTCATTTGTGGGAAGAACTTTTTCAGTTCAGTTTATTGAGGGAAATAGGCGTAAGCCTTTGAGTACCCTATTGGCAACGTAAAAAATGTGTGGTGTACAGATAGATGTTCTGGGCTGAAATAGTTCGAACACGCCCATAATGGTGGGACAAAATGAGAAGGAGTTACATGGGGCGAGCTCGACTTCTCGTCGCTCTTGGTCATTTCGGAACATAAATATGTCCAGATTCTTCTTAAAAATTTGTATAGATGGTGACATCCCAACATCTGCGGGAAGCTCATTCCATGGTTTGACCACCCGAACCGAGAAGGAGAACTTCCGCACATCCAGCCGTGCCTACTGAGTGCGCAGTTTTAACAGGTGACATCGGAGGTTGGTCGTGGTAGCAAATTCAAAAAAGTCCTCGAAGGCCAGACTGCAATCCAACCCCTTTACAATGCGGAAGGCTTGCAAGAGATCCCCGCGAAGTTGCCTGTAACTCAAAGGAAAGAGGTTCAGATTTACTAGGCGGGTTGCATAAGGAAAGGAGCTTTGACCCCTAACCATCTTCGTGGCTCTCCCCTGGACTCTTTCGAGGCAGTTTTGATCCACAACAGCCCACGGCCTCCAAGCTTGTATGCCGTACTCTAAATGCGGCCGGACGAATGTTCCGAATGTCTTAGAGAATGCTTCTCCGTCAAAGTCCATAAACGCACGCTTGATGGCGTACAGTACGGACATTGCGCTTTTTGCCACCCTCGAACAGTGGGCGGATGGTTTGAGGGAACTCGTCGTCAGCACACCGAGGTCCTTTTGGGCTTCGACCTCTTGTAGGGCTGCACCGCCCAGAAAGTAGCCTCTTGTGCTGGCGGATCTGGTTGTGTTGCCTAGGCGAAGTATGGTACATTTGGCAACGTTGAACCGCAGGAGCCAACGGTTTGACCACTCCTCCAACCGATTCAGGTTCATCTGCAGTCTGTCTTCATCGGCAGGACCACGAATTACACTCCATATCTTCATGTCATCCGCAAACATTGCTACTTCACAGTCTAAATCTCTTGCGGCATCGTCCACGTGGATAAGGAACAAAATGGCTTCCAGAACTGAACCCTGGGGGACACCACTATCAACCATTGCCGGATCTGATTTTCCCCAACCGACGCACACAACCTGGTGTCGACCCACCAGGAAGTTTTCGATCCATTTAAGGAAGTTTCCACCGATCCCTATTTTTTTCAGCTTATGTAAAAGCCTTTGGTGTGGCACAGTGTCGAAAGCCTTCTGGAAGTCGATGAAGGCTATGTGGACCGCGTGCCTGTCATCGAGAGCTCGGGTCCAGCTCTGGAGAGATTGCAGCAGGTTTGTCGTGCAGGATCTTCCTTTTCGGAACCCATGTTGGCAATTCGATAGCAGGCCGTGAACTTCCAGGAATTGCATCAGTTCACTCTTTATGATCCTTTCCATAACTTTGCAGAGAATGCATGTCAAGCTTATGGGCCGGTAATTTGTCGTCGCTGCCCTGTTACCTCCTTTGTGTAGCGGAGTAATATGCGCCAGCTTCCAATCGACAGGAAGTGTTCCAGTGTCAAATGACGTTTGAAAGAGCATCGACAAAGGCACAGAGAGCTCACTGGCAAGTTCCTTCAGAAGCTTGGGTGGAATCTCGTCTGGTCCTGGCGACCTCGATTTGTTCAATGCCTCTAATTCTCTTCGGACAATGCCTTCTGAGAAGAGTATATCACTGACGCTTGGAGTCGGCAGTTCTTCTGTGGAGGGAGGAAGGAACCTTGCCTCGTTTGTGTAGACTGATTGGAAAAACCGTGAAAAATACGCAGCTTTATCCCTACTATCAGGAATCTCAACGCCATAAGTAGTCTTTATCAAGGGGATTTGATGCCTGTTCCTTGTAGTTCGTCGGAGGTAGCTGTAGAGCAATTTAGGGTTCTGCGTTGCTTTTTGTAGCAAGTTCTTCTCGAATTCCCGCCGCGTCTGCATTATCAGCTTCCTCAGTTTGTTCCTCTGTGTCTTGTAGGTGTTGAAGCATTCAGCTTGTCTAGTGACGCAGTATTTTCTCCACAATTTGTGCTTCCTGTTGATTTCTTTCTTGAGGTTGCTATTTAGCCATCCAGGGCGTTTGTTCAGTCTTACACTAGTCAGTGGGCAGTGGTT
This sequence comes from Spirometra erinaceieuropaei, assembly GCA_902702965.1. NCBI lineage: Eukaryota > Metazoa > Platyhelminthes > Cestoda > Diphyllobothriidea > Diphyllobothriidae > Spirometra > Spirometra erinaceieuropaei. Next base: position 465,531 of record CACRXP010000276.1, on the reverse strand, counting down.
GTTGATGAGCTGCAGAAGGACATTCTTGAACAGCTCCCAGTCATCGTTGGCACTTCCCGTAAACAATGAGCCCCAGTCAAGACCGGATAAGTCTGCCCTCATCTGATTGAAGTCGCCCCGGCAAACATTACGCCTTTTGTGGTCTGGAGTATGTGAAATGGAGAATAACGAATAATCCCACATAAGCACTACGTGGTCACTTCGGCCAAGGGGCGGCATGGAGGCGATCTCGTCTATGTTGTCTGGTGTTTTCGTAAAGACCAGATCCAGGCAGTTTGCCCTTTGTCCTTCACGTGTTCTCGTTGGGAACATTACATGTTGTGTGAGGCACGCATTTAATGTTTTGCTCAACAGGCGGTAATCGAATGCCGATTTTGGACCTGACGCTTGGAGGGTATTCCAGTTTGTTCCTGGTGCGTTGAAGTCGCCCATGATCATGATGTTAGGTCGACTGGAAAATTTTTCCAACTGCTCCAATAGTTGAGTGTCGGCGAGAGCACACTATGTCGACGTCAACTTTGATATCCAGATGATTACCTACGCTATGAAAATTCACTGATTAAAACTTAATTTTTATGTTCATTGTGCAGTAAACGAAGGTTACTAAAAACAGCAAAATTATAAAAAATCCCGTTTGGAAACAGAAAAATCAATTTTTTCCAAGAAAATCACATCTGAATCCCAATGAAAATCGTTTCGCCCTTATCAAAAGACATTGGCATAAGGCGAATTAGAAACTGCCCATGCATGAGAAACTTGACTTTATTCTAAACAATCACATCGAACAATCCACACTGTAAACAACCTAACTATCTCCATGCCTGAGAGACTTTCTGCCGGGATTAATGCAAATGGACAGGCAACAAAGTACCGATCTTTTGTATTTTTTATTATTTTTCATTATTTTCACAATTTCATACCTCCCCTTTCATTTTGCAATCTTAAAGTTAACCCTATTTAAGCGATTTGTTATATAGTCATTTTCTTCAATTTTAATTTTACTTGAATAATAATTATTTTTACATAAGTAAATATTATTTTACAACCTCAACTATGCTTTCCTCTTAAGAACAGTTGTTGTTTACTACCGTAAGACTTTGGGGAACGCAGGTTGGGCGGACTTTGCTTTATAGGGGTTTTCTTGTGCTAACTTATGACATTTCATGAGTTAGCACACCTGCTGTATTTCCAGGACTTCAAGAATGTCGCACTCGTGCAAGGGGAATGGCAACTCTGTACTAATTATGGAGTCATCTTTCTTTTCGCAAACTTTTCGCCCGTATTCTACTCAGTCGCCTGAACACGCATCTGGAACAAGGACTTCTTCCAAAAATGCAGTTATGATTTTGAAAACAACAGCGTAACCACAGACATGATCTTCGTGGCCGGACGACTGCAGGAAAAGTGCCAGCAACCAAGGACGGACTTCTAAACCACATTCATCGATCTTTTGGTGATAAAACGACGTTTGTTTTAGTATGCTAAAATACTATTATAAATTAAGACAACTTGCAACTCAACTGCAAGATGCATCCTCTTAGTTAATATGCTTCTTGTTAACTGACTGGCGTATATAACTAGTGGATATTACTCTTTTACGTTCAAGGAGAGAATGATTTATATAGACATTGGGTGCTCCTTCATTTACATTACGTCTTCAGTCCCACTTCATACGTAATAATTTTCACTCTTATCCATCCTCCTCCCGTCCTTTCACTGATCGGTTAGTTATTTGCGAGCTCTATCACCTGCCGCAGTCACGAATGAGATTTGTAAATATTTATTCGAATTAACTGTCCAATTCCTTTTCAGTGGACAGTAATGTGATTAGGTAGCGCTTCGGGCACTCCATGAGCTATAGTGCCAGCAGATAGTTTTATGCCGCGTCTTCGATTAAACATATCAAGAAACATGATACACCAATAATCTCAAATGCCAGTTAGTTATATTATCATCGCGATGAACGTCCGAACTATTTGTTACTGTCGTTAGTATGTTACGTACAAAATTCAGATTATCGACTGAACATGAAGAAAACAGTGATTTGTCTTTTCCGGATATCTTTGTGCATTTCTTAGAAGACATCACCATTCAGAAACCGATGTGCCGGATGGCTCTTTAAAAGTACGGTGCCTGAAATCCACGGGCTGTGCTCCAACCCAGTGCAGTTTTATGTTACAAGTTTTTGACTACGTCCCTAATTTATGCTGAAGGAAGACTGACGGTCTCACATAAATACTAACGGGCCTCTTAAGAAAGTAGCTAAAATACGGTGTTGCCCTAGGGGGGAAATCAACAGAAGTGGCAGTAACGAAGAAATCCGTAAGCACTTGCATGCTTTTACGAGTAAATACGCCTGCGATATGGTGGACTATTGACTCTGCACCAAAACAATATGAACAGACACCGACGCTTCGTTTACATTATCGACCTCTTTAACGCCACATCTGCAACCCCAGCCAAGACATCCTGCCTAAACTCGCCCATTTTAATTCTACTTATTTTTTGCATGCAGCTGCGAACGCGAATGCGCTGAGTGCACAGAAAAGCAGTTAGCTATTTAATCAGTCAAAAGCACACTTAAACAACCGTTGACGACACGGAAAAAGGTGACAAAAAGCTCAGTCACAAACAACCCCCTGGACACTGTTTACATCCATGGTTGACTTTTCGTGATTCCCTTGCACACAAAGACGGCCTGTTTTAGAAACTACTCAGAGAAAGCGGCAACAAGGAGATAAAAGCGGACACTGCAACTAGATCCCCTAAACCCTCAGGCTAGGTTTATCCGCATGAACAAATTAACCAACTAATGATAACCTCTTGTAAAGCCTATAACGTCTTCATTTCTTTGCTTATCCAAGAAAGAATAGTTGAGAGCTAACTGGAGGTTCCTGAAAGGTAAATTCATCCTTAATTCCGCCTGCAACAAGCTTTTCTTTGTTCAACAAGCACTGTGGTGGGAGCCTTTTGAAGATACGACTCACATATAGCAGTGCCAATCATAGAAAATGTTTCTTTCGCAGACTTATCCATAATTTTTGCAACTCAGCGTCTAGCGAAATAAAAAAGACTAAAACCTACTTTATTACCGAGAGTTCACTGCGGATAGACTCGGATGGATAGCGCAAATAACACCCTTAGACTCCCTTTTCACGTAGCTTTAGTCCACCAGTCTGCATTGTATTATTTAAGCAACCCCGGCGATTGCCGCGCTCGTGGATGAAAAGAATCTAATAGTCCTACATTTTTTCGACAGGAGAAACTGTGGGGTGGAATAATGAATTTTTCTGCTTCGGTCGAACTTTTTGGGAAGCTCAGGCTTGGTGTGTGCTGATCTTGTTGACATGAACGTAGAAGGTTTGAATTCGTTTGCTGTGAACTTCAAAGCAGTAAATTGCCTCGTTTTTTGTTTCCTTCAGCGTTCATCTACATACTACACACCACGCGCGGTCATCAAAGTACTGCCAGACTCCAAATTATCGAAAGTTGGTGAATTTCGTTACGATTTATAGGTGGATGATTCATTTTTAATTACAGCTTGAATACGGAATCCATCAAAACCCAACACTTTATCGGATAAAATGTCCGAAAATAAACTCAACCAGTTGTAGAACATTCCCTTCGAGTTTGCTCAGAACTGCCTATTGGTCCGGAAATTGTTGTGTTCTTTTGGCCTTAAACGTCCTGAACATAAGCATTAGCTTTGCTTGACGTTTTTCCAATAAGTTTGTCAAGCGTCCTCTAGGTCAGACGCCTAAACTCCAACGCACGACTTGATAAGTGGTTTTGTTTATGCAACGGCACATCCCAAGCAAGTGCAACGGCGTTTAATTGAATCGATTGTCAAAAAAATTAAAAACTAACGAAGTGCATAGACGCAGCTTTCTGTTCTGATATTTTGCGCCAAATATTTTTATTTGGACAGCTTCTGAAAGATAGAAAAATGGTGGACTCTGATTATTGACTACGCCTTTTCTTTTAGCATAATTCCCTACCGTTCACCCCCAACACTATAATGAAGAGCACGACCGTAGTGTTATCCACAACACTACTCTACTCCATCGAATCAAGAAGCAAGTGGTCTCTGCCATGTTTGCTTAACCATGGCTCTCAGCATACACTACTGGTTGTCGGGCTTTTCTAATTGGAATTGGGATTCAGTAGCTGAAACTGTGCCACCCTATTGTGGTCCCTGTGACGTAATATAATTGCAGAGTGCTTTCCTGAATTTGCCAATAAATGAGTAAATTTTGATCAAACACCCGACTGGCCGCATTTATCTCACCCGTCCCGTCCTGGTACGTTGATAATGAGACTCAGGCGTGCGAATTTATCAATTCTGGAAGCTCGATTTTTCTTGCGTGAATTTAAGGCGTGCGCTAGAAGAGTCAAAAATGCGATGTACTCCACATTCTATTCATCTAATTGAACTGTCTACCTTAAATAGCCTACGCTGGTTCATGTGGTTGTACCTATCTGACTAATGCTGTCTAAACTTTCTCTCCATGACCGCATATGCGACGACTTCACCAGAAATTTCTTACCCAGTGACCACCTACGCCAGGTTAATAAGGAAATGAAAAGTGACCCTTGTCTACGCGCTATAAGTGTTAGTGCTTTCCTGTATGGACTGCGTACCGAAAGTTTTGTCTGGAAATACACCACAGAATAGAAAATGTCACCAAGGTTTATATGCAAGTTGATAAGCATGGAGTGCAGTTACAAACTTCTGTGCACTGCCTTCCCTTTCAGGACACGCAGAGCTTCTAGGCAAATCACTGTTATCGTAACAAGCTCTGTGGGATTGGTGGTTGTTTAATCTTCAATCCAAGTTATTTGTTTTTTGCATGAAATAACTGGCAACCAGACCATTCATATCCTTGATGCGTTTGCCATTTACGTACTCTTTTTCAGTTTTTAAAATGGTTCTTTGCGCCTTATTTTTGGAGTCCCGTTTTCAGCCACATAAAGGCTTCTACATGCGTGCAATATAATTTCTATGTTAGAAAGTTAGTCATTTAATAAACGTTAAATAAGTCTTTTTAAACGACTGGCTTTATGAACAATACATCCAGATGCGCAGCTAATGGACTTAAGTAATACACATGCGGACATCGCAACGAAGAGCATTAATCATGGCGGTTTCATGCAACGTAATTGAGTTTTGAAGGATGTAATTCCCCAAACAGACAGTTATAAGAATCAAACGTCTCGTAAAAAATATCAGAAAAGTGTTTAAACGCTTTTGATTAAATGTGAAACTCTTACTAATTTTTAATTTGCTTATTACGACATTATGCAAATACATGTGATTTTCAGCTCTGGAATTTCACAAAAATCGTAATTGTTGCTTTATTTTGTCTGATGGCGAGTCTCCTACGCGGACTTGCACACTCAGGCGAGCATAATGACTGGAGCGATAACTGAATTCTCTTAATCTTCACAAATGCTTTTTGATGATAACTTTGGCGCATTGGCGTGAAACAGATGTTTTCCTGCAGAAACATTCCGCAGAGACCGAAACAAATTAAACATGGTAAAATCACGCTTGGAAAATGCGAAGTTGGAGGCAGCGTTTTTCACCGCAGACAGACATTCAGTCCTATACTGTAATTTCTCTTGAAGTATTTATTTTTTCTGAAAAGGCAAACTCTATCGTCCATGCAAAACAGTACTGTGAAACATGAGCCGGGCGGGAAATTTTTACAACTTTGTGAAGCATGTAAAAAATATGCAGATGGAATAGCGTCTGGCGTCAAGGCAGCTGATATTTTTAGTTAAGGAAAACACGTAGCTTTGTGTATTTGGATATGTTCGGAAAAATATTCTATAACTTGCAAGGAACAAAAGGACACACTGGCCATCATTTCCAAATCTTGCTTTTTTGAATCTTTTGACAGTCATCCTACGGAAAATAAAGTGCTCTAACGAATATCAAAGTTCATCTCACTTTACAGCTATCATGGTTTTTTGAATTTTTCCAGGACGTTATTGGTGAGATGAAAACATAAAGAACAAAATCCGACAGAAGTTATGAAATGACAGTTCTCCAGTACCGGGTCCTCCAGTCGCTAGGTACACAGATTATGTGCATGGCTGCCCAGCCACCCACGTCCCTTCTGTTGCAACTGTTGTTGGCCAAATACTGGTCAACTGTTTGTTGTGGACCAGGAGGTATAGACTGGAGCGGGTTTGGCCGCGCCATCCATCTGCACCCTTCCCACCTCCGGTCTTCTGTACTCTGTTTTGACACCGGGCCCAGGTGAGGAGAAGAGAGTGCGGTAGATGCTGCGCAAAGCTACTCTCACTGCAAACTGACTAACGAGCAAGTGAGCGTGCCTGCTTTACCTTGTTATGGAGCACCCGGTGGATATCGCGGGATGCGACGGTCGGACGATCACTTGACCATTACATGGCTGGTTCATACAAGGAGTTTCCTTTACTCTAACGTCTTGGATGACATTGCTATAATGACTGCAACGTGCTAATGCAGGTACTGTCAAAAAGCCTCACTTTTAAGTCTTTGTCCTCTCTCATCTTTTTAGACACATGTTTTCGCAGAGCTAGCTTGGTCGAGAAATAGTCTGTCTCACGGAAGAGGAGTGAGTGACCGACCTCATGAAATGTTGACTGAAATTCTGAAGTTCGTTTTCGATTAGGAGGGATTACCTAAGCGCGGTTGTAATGATGATTATCTCGCAGCATAATCCAATAGTAGTTCGGACTCGGCAGGACACCTACCCTTAAATATACTGCTTTGAATCTCCTGTAGACACCGTACTCCACAAAAAATGACTACTTACGTGACATGTATTTTGCCGTCGATTTTCGGTGGGCTTGCAAATTTACATATATTTTATAGAAACCACGAAAAAAAATATGCTTCCGCTCAGTCGTGTGATAGAAAATCAGGTCAACTGCATATTTTATGCTCAAAGAAGGAGTATAATTAGGTATAATTAGGCTACGGTTTAATTGTTGACTAGATGTCCTTTTTCCTACGTGATCGAAAAAAAGAATATGCCCTTCTACTATGAGTACGTTAGTTCTTGGCAAGCACTCTTTCGTGTTTTTCAGTAGGAATTCTCAGGGTATCCTTTTTCTTAGAGGCACTCTTTCGCCCCTTCAAAATATTTCTTAAGGATGTTCTCCGAGTAAAAAGCACAGACGCTTTCGTGTCTGCTATGTGAATCCACCAGCTTCCTTGCCTAGAACACACATGCTTGATGGAGTGCAATTACTAGAATGCACGATCCAACAACCACTGACTGCTTTCGTAATGTTACTAATGTTCCTAGCGCCCCCTCCTTCTGCCCTACAGACTTGGTCAAATGAATGTCCTTCGCTGAACACTTCATCAACTTTGAAGTAAGTCGTCACATTTGGTTAATTCAGCATTTTGCAGAAAGCTACCAGCCGGCCAAAAATATTACAGCACTGTTTTGGTCAGTTCCTGGCATTTCCGCGTATAGCAGAGTGGGCAGAGTTTTTTAAACAATGCGCACAGTTCTCGTCATCGCCATTGTTACAGTGTTTCCGTCGCTAAATTAAACTGGCTCGCGGACAAGTCATACACCATTAAAGTTTTAAGTAACAGAATCTTCGAATAACGTCAATTCGGGCGCGATTTTAACGGCAGTCAGCTTTGCGTAAACCAACAAGTACGCGAGTAGAAATCAATAAAATTCCTGATTAGTCACCGAGCAGATATTTTTACTGGCGTGTAGAACAATGTTAAGACCAGAAGTGCGAGTGTAATTCCCAGAGAATTGAAACCATATAGAATATGGACATTAAAAAGAAGAATGATATAAATGTCCAGAATTTCGTTCTTGACAATCATGGCTTCTGTTTGTACATCTTAAAATGACTGCATGCTTACGAGTTTTGCCCCAATATTTTTAGCTCCTCTTCAGCGTCCCACGGTTTCATATAAGTTATAGAAGATAATATCAGAAAATGATATTTTATTTTTTGGTAACAGTTTTGTGAATACAAAAGATAGCGAGTTACATTTTATTATTTGCAGCGTACTGTAGTAATAATAATTAGAATTCAACATTTTAGGCGTAGTGAATACTCGCAGTATGCGTCTTAATCCTAAGTATACAAAAATGTACCGTAAGTAAAATTATGCGAGTAAGAAAGTCCACGATTTTTAAGTTACTGGTAAGGTTTTGTGTTGTTATAAAATGTCCTTCAGATCTTGTCAAATCTTGCTGCGCCAATGAAAGGAGCTGATAGCATCGATCGATGGGTAACTACCACATTGAAGATCATTCGTACAGGTGATTAAATGTAAGATAATTTTCGCATGCAATTATGTCTTCCAGATCTTCCTCCTTTTGGATAATTTTCCAATTTACCTATACCTAACGGAGTATTTTTCCATTTTTTGCATTTTCCACCCAAGTTCGGCTTACTCTTCTAATTTTAGCTGTTTCAAAGGGACCTTTTTAATTCTTCTTAAACAAGTCATTAGAGATGAGAGTGTTATTGTTTTGCGTCTCGTTGGTCATAGCACTTTTATTAGAAACATCCCTCGTGTCAACATTTTCAAGGTTAGCACAACATAACACTTTCTTCGGTAACGAATGATAGCCTCGTAGTCAACTCTCTCCCTGAAGAAAACATTTTAGTTCAACACGATTTGATGCTGCGGCGGAAGTTTTCAAACTCACTGCTTAAGAAACCTTTAAGCTAATAAGTGAAAAGATGACACAAAATCTAACTGGCGCCTAGTTCGTCGAAATGCGAGACTGTTTATCTTCAGGCAACTTGCTTGAGGTGCGTTATCACGGTCATCGTATTTCGTTCGTTGTGAATAAACACTGTAAAAACCTTGAAGAGTGCAGATCTAATTTTCAGATACCCTTAAATGTCGGCCATTTCTCTGTGAATGTTCAATTTCACTCAAAATTGAATATTTTTACCGCTTTCTCCGGAACACCTTGATGAGATATTTTTCTGCATTCCTATATTTTTAAACAAAATCCATTGTTAACGTTGATCGTATTCCCGCTATCCTTCTTGTACTGTCCTCGCGACTTTTGGTACCATATTTACGCTACCGTCTTACGTTTTTCTAATCTTCTTTCGTTGGTTTATTACCAGTTTTAATCTGGATTTGGTTATCCCTTTTGGAGATTTTCCAGCTTTAAATATCTCTGATGGTCGAGGTATTTGGCTCGAAAACACAGGATGTAATCAGAACACGATGACATGCCCTCGGGGATGTGTGCCAAAAGAGTAAGCATTAACATGCTTATGATAAATTAAATTCCCTATAAAAAATCTGAAATCTTGTTGGCAAGGATATGATGTGTGACCCCTAGAAAAATCGTCGTTGACTATGGTCCTAACGCCAACCCTGACAATAGCTGTAATCAGTACTTTTAAACATTAACCCGTAGGCATTTAAGGAAAAGTCGAAAGTAAAGGCAACCTTAACTCCAGGCCTTAAATCCCTACCACAAATCCTAAAACTTTAGCCCGAACTCCTAAACCCAATTCTTAATCCCAACCCTAGCCTCAACCGCAAATCCAGACTATAAGCCAAGCCGGACAACATCAGTTATAGGAATGACCCAACCCCTAATGCTAACTCTAAATCCAACCGTATCCCTAACCCTAACTTAAGAGTCAACAACGCCAAGAAAGTTCAAAATTCGTGTATCCGATGACCCCTTAGTAGACCTTTTGTCAGGCAAACCGTTACGATCCACAGTATAGCATTACCGACAGAGACAGGGGAGACTGGAACGGCCATTTCTGGTTTGTTAACCATCGTCGGCCAGCCACACCTAAATCCAAGGTGCGTTAACCCCTAGGCTTGACTCCGCGGCCTGTTGGTTAGAGGTCCAGCGCCCTAGGCACTGAGCCAAGGGCTCTTTGTCATGTCGGTTGCAACCGGGTATATCCACTGGTAGAGGGGCGTTCACCGATCACGTTACGGAACCCACTCGACCCGTTGTGCCTTGGGGCCACACCACAGCTACCTAGATAAGAAGATACATTGTTGTAAACCCACCCAGGGGGTTACATACCCTACCCTCACCATTATGTTGATTGAAATATCCCCCATTGCCGAGAAAACAAGTCAACGAGGCGATTAATAAAACTGGCCATACGAAAAGGAAGAACACAGTGACAGTTGCGACATAAGGCAACTAGGTCTCCAAGATTTTTACCGATCTTCCGTGGTCTAATGAAGATGAGCAGAGAAATCGTCAACAGAATCAAAAAACTTATAAACAGAGAAAGAATTGTTCCTAGCACCCAATTTGTGGGGGTACATAGAGAGCACTCTTGGTTGACCCTAATGTTTGCGTGACTGACTTCCTCTTAATTCAGACTTCATGTAGCTGGTAAGAGGAAGGCGATGGGATCAACTGAAGGAGAATTTTAACCGTCTGTTAATTCGGGTCCTCGGCCGAGTCCACAATCAGAACCAGTCGAATAATAGGGTGTAGAATCCACATGGATGTTTTATTCAGCATTACGACTGACCTCGGAAGAATGTCTCTCAAGCATTACTAAAATTAGCAACGCAGGCCAAAGATTTTGACGTTATTTTTACATATTCCTTTCTTAATGCATGCATCTCTTGCATCCATGTTCGAGAGCGAGCAAAATAAATCATCAGATTTAGTCCTTCGAGAACCGCGGTAAGTACTCCAGTGGAAGACCAGTGTCTAATCAATTCTCCGTGCACTGCTATTAGTGTATCATGTCTTGACGAAGTATTATGGGCATCGCAAAGTTGTATTCGTTTTTCGTGGTCTGTATTAGAACGTCATCTCATAAGTGTTTATGTCTGCTCCATACTAACTCCCTGTCTTCGTTAACCAGTTAGGCTTTCTTAGATAGCGAAAAAATTTTATTTTTGAAATTGTGCATAACAAAGTAGGGGACATAAAATCCGATGGCTATCATATTTTTCATTGTATGTCGCATGAATTTTGCAAACGAATCATCGCAGTAACAATCTTTAACACAATTTATGGTGTTTATCTAAATGCCTTAGACATTTGCAAGTGTCAACGTTAATTCGCCAAAGTCCGATAAGGCGAATCCGACCTCTTTGATGGCTATCGCCGGGGAAGACCAGGGGAGCTGGATAGTGATATTTGCGCGTAACCGTTGAGGCAGATCCTTGCCACACCAACAACGAATTATCAAAAACAATATATTTGTTATGGTCTACTGTTCAGGAGCCCCCTCAACAGATGCGAATGGTCAGTGGATAAGGAGCTTGGAGCCCACGACAACTTTTGATAGGGAAAAAGCCCAGCGTTTTACAATCTATATCGTTTTCCTAAGCGTACAGGAGAGAAACATTGCTTAATCACTGGATATGAAGACAGTATTTTTTGCATTAACGACAAACTCAAAGACTAATGGCTTTCTACAGGTTAGACACCAGTTCCCACGCTGAAATCAGGCTCGTGCCTGAAGAAAGTCTTGCTCTGTTTTTGGTGGAGTAGGGTAGGCACAATTCCCTTTGAGCTGCTGGAACAAGGTCTGACTGTAACGTCGGACATCTATTGCTAACGATTAGAGAGTTTGAATGAAGCTCTTACGCCAAACATCCAGAGTTAATCAATAGAGAATGTAACGTTCTACTGCGTGGCAACTTGAGACCGCACTCGGCCTAACAGACCCATAGCAAGAGCCGGAATATAAGGTGGTAAATTTTGTCCCATCTTGGTTCTTATTGGTTAAAATCTTTGCAGCAATTCCAGGGCGGAAAGATTTTCAAAATGTTGATGATGTCAAAACTGGGCTATTCTAATTCTTTTCATAAAAACAAACTTCCTTCCATTAAGAGGCTAGGGAAAACCTGATTTCAAGACGGACAACAGTGAAAAAATAATGGTGACGAGTATACAGCTGATTAAAAAACAGCTGATTAAAAACAGCTGCTTAAAACACCCTTCTTGTCATTTGTTAAAAACTATGCAAATTTCTGACACCCCCAGTAGATAAGCCTGCCAGTAATTACCAACTCTGTTTGACTTCTTGAGTGTGTTTAGAGCCCACTGATCGCCCAAAGGCCGTTTGATTGCATCTCTGAAAAAGGGTGATTAAATGCGTTCCGCAGATATGATTAAAGGCCTGAGGACCAAAGAGCACAGAGGGCTAGTCCTAGCAGTCCTGTCAAATAGGGCTGAGAACAAATCAAAGAGAAAAAGACTGCTCGCAAAAATTTCAAAATTATAGTTTATAAGGTTTTAATCGCTGGGCTCTAAAACAAAAAGACTGGACATGGGAATATGGACCCCTGTTATACGGGTGACTTCGTCCAAAACTTCATGCCGATTGATAAATTAGGTGTTCTGTGTCATTGAGGCAAGTATGTAAATTAAAATGGTTCTTAAAAAGGATCCGGACAGTATCATGCTCTGATTACAGCAGTATTCAGCAAAGTTGACTGGGCAAATTTTAAATAATCACCAAAAATTAGATTGCTATGAAAATGAAATCAGAAACTATTCACGGCATATGAAGACCAATTCGACCGAAGATTTTCTAACTTAATTTCATTATTCAGGGTAACATAATGTTTTCCGAACCTAGATTTCGATTCTTTCATCATTCATTAAGCCTTGCACACGTTTCTTCGACAGATATCCTTTCTTGAAGTGTCTTCAGTTTTCCGATGAAACCTTTTCTAAAATTAGTTACCGCGGAAGAGGCATCTTAATATTTTCCCCCACTTTTAGACTGCGACGCCTACGGCAGACGAGCGAAAGCTTAATTAACTTTTCCGGGCGTTCATTTAATCCCTAAACTCTTGTTTTGCTTAATTATCGTTTTTTCATGTGTCTGACTATTTGTAGTTAGTGGGTAAAGCCCCTCTTCTCTGTAGGAAGTGTATTACTTGGAAAACGCATGGGTTTTGACTTGTGCGGGGAAACGGAAGCTTTTTTACAAAACTTTTCCGAAAGCAGTCAGATCAAAGTCCAAAGCGATGAGATAGAACATTTTCAAGGCTTTTTGTAAAATGAAAAATATTGCCCACACAAGATAAACGCTCTGAAATAGGATACTTTTTTAAATAAGTGTAATGACGAGCCGCCGCCCTTGGTCTTGAGCCGCTCACAGTTAAAAATTATCAGGTTAGATCAAGTAAGCCAAGTTCTCACCACATTGCTCATGACATCCCTCGAATGATTTATAAACTAATGTTTGAAAGAGATAAATATGGCTAGTCTTCGAGTGCAAGTGAAAGAAGAAATAGGAGCACGCTATGGGCAACTCTAGATCCTGCTACCCTCTGTAATGTGGCTTTTGTCGTATACCTTGGATTGACATCCTCCAAAAATACACTGCAGTAAGTAGCAGTCTCGCAGACCGACTTATCTAAATCTTTCTTTCCATCTCCCTGATGGAAACCTAGTCATTTGCGCGAATTTTAAGGAATCAAACAATTTTCTGGTTCATCAAAATTTTAAGCTCCATTGAAGGGCCCATCTGTATGCGAAGTTTTATAGACATTTCTCCTGGTATACCATTCATTCGTCAAAAAATTGTTTTTACTTCTCAGTCAACGCACACTAACAGAGAACTTGTCTTTTTTTCTGTTTCAGAGCGTTTTTGCGCATTATGAACTTTTCTAAATCACGCGTTTACTGTTTGGTGTTTTTTTCACATGCAGGTAACTGAAACTGGACGGATCAACAAGTGAAAAACAAGCCACAAAATACTGAGTACCAGACAGTTTACTTTCGTTTTCATTACATCGGAAGGTTCGTCTCGATTCTGGGAGAACTAAAGAAACACTTTTCATAGGAGATTAGAGGTAACAGTCGAAATTGACTTGGGGATAAATCTAAATGACAGAAATCAGCGTTAACCCTTTGACAACGCGTTGAAAGTTGAAAAATATAATCACTGGCCACAGTTAGCATAAGGGTTTTGGCCTACTTAATAAACCGCCCACTTACCTACAACTCACAGGGGAACTAACGCAGAGATTAATGCTTTGTATCAAATCGCCAGTACGAAAGTGGAGGCCTAAACATGGCTTATTACTGAGTGCAAAAATCGCCCCTTTTAAATGAACAAAAACGCTGTTGATCAAAGGAAGAAGCGATCGCTGGAACAAGGTATTTATTCTCCTGACCTTTCGGACTCTCACTTGAATCCATCATCAGAGACAGTAGCAGAAAAGGGTGCTGCTACTGTCTCTGATGATGGATTCAAGTGAGAATCCGAAACTTCAGGCGAATAAAGACCTTGTTCCAGCGATAGCTTCTTCTTCTGATCAAAAACACTGTCTCAATATCGGACTTTTCGTAAAGGCAACTTGGCGTCCGTTGCCGTGAGGGTCATGACGTGGTTTAACCTTTCATTTGAATTTTACTTGGTTTTTGACACTGGCAAATTTACACATACCCCTTGTTGCGTTACAGCGGTGCCTCTACTCCTGCAAGCGACGACGCCTGCCGTGTGCCCCACGGCGTGGACGCAAAAGTAACTTGCGTGTGAATCGATTCAAAATGAGGTAGACTTGCGCAGTCTCTACCGCACTCCCTCTCCCCCCACCCACCTTGTTCAGATGACAAGGCAGCTCCAATACCACCAGAGATGAGCAAGGATGGTAAAGAACTATAAACAGATAACTGTCTCGGCTCCTGGGTCCTTTTTCTCTCATTTCCTCGCAGCAGGTCATCCTGCTGAACCACATGTGTGGTATCAGAGTTTGGCACATTCGTATTTTCCGCTAGCTGGCTATAAGTAGTACTGGACTTCGAGTTTTCACCCTGGTCCTGTAGAGCAATGTTGCCAGCTGCATCTTAGTGATGTGTGACGGCGGGACCTTCGTCTGAAACGTAAATTTCAATCGACACCCGTGTTTTTGCTCTTGCCCCACCTCGCGTCCCATCAATGCATGTTGTCGTACAGTCTAGCCCCCCCCCCCCTCCTGTGTTGATCTTAACATTCTAGTCCACGCAGCTAATCGGTTAAGGTTACCTGCAGTGTCCGTAGCCTAGATCAGACAAATCGACCGGAGTTATGGTCGCCAGACGGTCTAGTTTTGTGTCTTCATTACGGGCTATCCTCCCAGACTTGGTACATGTAGGTGGAATGTAAGTCCTATTAAACGAGTTGGTCGTGCGCACACATTTGTTCTGTTTCTGTTCCTTTACATCTGGCCCAACTAAGCAGCTTACCAAATTAACGAGTGGATCACTCAGCCGGGATCTATTCTATGAAGATATGGGACATCTTAAATAACGAAACCTGCCTTTTCATAATATTACCCGGAGATTAGGTTACCTGCGAAAGAAACAAGGGGTATACTTCGTCCAAACCAGTCAAGGACATCCGGTAACGATTGAAACAGCAATATTCTAGGCTATACTCGCAACACATACTATTCCGTTCAAGTCATCTTACCGGGAAAAGATGCCTTTGTTTTCCTATAGTCCGTAAAGTCGGTTGTCAAATAAGAAAAGAGAGAGATAGTTAACTTGACTGAGATGCACGTTGTAAACTCTCTACAACTAATACCAATGGTGCCCTCAGCAAATCAGAAAGATCGCATTACATTCACCGATTTCAAGTGGTTAGAGCGTTGGCTGTACTAGTGCCTTCCCCTAACTGCGTGGGTTCGAATCCCACCGAAGCACCGAGTTTTTCACAGTTGGGTCAATATGAATTCACCGAATTAGCCGGTACGGCAGAAAGAGCTCAAGGGCTTCAGTACATTTGGCTCGAATTTGAAAAGAGTGTTTTTAAGGACATAGTCCAGTCTAACAGCGGATTTTGTCAGGAACACCGTGTCTTTATCGGGGGACAGAGTTGACTTTATTATCACAAGCAAAGGGATGTTTTAGTAAACAAAATTCTGGCTGACCCTTTGTTGACTTATTCATTAAATTTGCTGAGGGCGCTAGTTCGTGCGCTGTTTACCGAACAAGTGCGGAAAATGTGCAACAATAATTTGTATTTTGTGAACCGTTGCTTGCCCCCTTTTCTAGAACCTTCAGAAACGTGTTCAGATCGTCCTATTAGTACAAGTGACGATTTCGATCTAACTATAAGGCGCATATTTAGTTCGATCTTGCCTTATTTGCTAAAACGCCACGGACATCACACCCTTTGCCATGAATTACTGCTCATTGCAAAATGACTTTGTTGTAAAGCTTTCCTGGATAGATATTTTCCACATGTAAAATAGGTTTTTTCGGAATTTAACTTGAGTACGTCGTTTACTTGGGGAACTGCCTCCAGAACTTAATAAGGGCAGAGTATGGTTTTAACCACGATACAAGGATGTCAGTTTGGGAAGCTCAAGTTCTTTTGGGTTTACATGGTTAGCCGAAGTAGCAGAATGTTCGCATATTCATCTGCGTACGATTCTATAATTTGTCTTGAGGTGGACTTTTAAACAGCCCACAAGAACATACTGGAAGTTTATGAACATGCAGGAGCTGTTTGGTGGGAATATTTAGCGGCCGCATCCATTAAGTTTCCCAAGCCCTTGTATTTTCCGCTCTTGCTCGGCAATACTGCTGAGTTCACGGTCGTTTTTAATCTAAAGCCTCCCTATTTTTTGTTAGCATAGCTTAAGTTCAAATTTAACTTTTTTATATTCACTCCGTCAGGTATAAGGGATGAAAAAACGTAGGAAAGTCCCCCCTTTCTTCAGCCTGTCCTGTGAACATGACTGCATCCCACGAGGTAGTTTGTAGACTAAGAAACACAAACGAGGAGCAAAAAAGAATAAGGGATAGTTGTTGTCTTTCTTAAAACAGCTATTCAATTATACAATAGCGTCCAGCTACAAAAGAAATGTAACAAAATCTCGAAATCCGGGGTCTTCCCAGAAGGCTTGAAGCACCCTACAACAATTGTCATCTGCCCGATCCTCACAATTTAATTATCAGTATGAGAGTCCTGCGGACGTACTGGTCACAAAAAGTTGAGCTTTCCCCTGAGGAGGGTAAATTCCGGAATTTTGTGCCGCTTCTATATGGGTGACGTCTGATATGAAGTTTAGAACTGGCACGTAAGCTGGAAACAAGTAATATTGGGCTCTCAGAAATGGATGGTGTTCCTGACAAAGGACGAACGTTATCCGTAATTATTTAGTGCTATGCGGCATTACGGGTTGCAACACATATTGTAATGGTTAACCAACAAAATGGTCATTGTGTTTTTACCTATGCTTCCTGACCTTATGACTACCCTATATTTTCAAACTTCGGACTAGTAGATGCGCTAAAGAAGAGAATTAAGACCTGTGTGGATGAACACGGGAGTATGTGCCCTGCCCATATTACAGGTGGCCTAGCGCTAAATTTCAAGGAAAATTTGGGTTAGGATCAAGGGTAAAGTTAGGATTAAGACTAAGAGACTAAAATGGTACCGCTCTGGAATTCAGCGCAAGTCCATCCATCATACGGGTATATCTATTCTCGTGTCTAACCCCGGTATGAAAGACCGAATCTGGTCAACCACATCAAACAATTATATTTTTTTTCTTAACTACGACTCTTATGTCATTGACGTGTTGGGAAATCCTCGACCTCCGTTAGTGGCAAAACGTAACTCCATCACTCCTCACCGACATTGCTATGTGAAAAGCGCATCCTATTACTTCCAATATGTTTTAGAAGTCTTTCCCATATCAGTAACCGTAATAAGTGGCTGGTGAACCTGAGAATTTAAGAGGGTTTTAGGAGAATGGTGTCTAAGGCTGGTTACGGTACTGTCGGCAGTTACACTGACCTTGATGCTGAAGTTATCCTCAACAGAAGCTCATTCGACAAGATCCGACCACGCGTTCAAATTCGATGAGGCCGAAATTCTTGCTAGCGGTGACAATAGCATGAGCCGCGATCTGCTTGGATCATGGTTCACTGGCCCCCGGACTATTAACAAGTTGAATGACCACCGTTTCCATATTCGGTGCTGAGACTTTGCCTAGGCAGAGTAGTTAGCCACGCGGGGAGCACACAGCCTATCACTGTTTCCAAAGCCAGGGCGGGCGGGCCAGAAGGTCGAGCAATCATCACACCAACATCCAACACCCATGATGAAACTACAACGATTAACGACCCGAATGTCGGCCATCAAGCAGTCAAGTGTAACAATCCCCGATGAGGAGGGAGCCGTCAATATTCATAGGTATGCAGTGGCATAGCGACAGCAGCCCCTCGGACATGAACTACCCGTATCTGATATTGTCTCCTATTATGGGTTCGGACACGAATCCGAAACGTCAGACGAATAAAGCTCTTGTTCTAGTGACCGTGTCTCCATATTCGCGAAGTTATAACGACTACTGATAAGTAAGTGA
Organism: Spirometra erinaceieuropaei; assembly: GCA_902702965.1. Classification (NCBI taxonomy): domain Eukaryota; kingdom Metazoa; phylum Platyhelminthes; class Cestoda; order Diphyllobothriidea; family Diphyllobothriidae; genus Spirometra; species Spirometra erinaceieuropaei. The sequence continues at coordinate 447,215 of CACRXP010000276.1, read as the reverse complement.
GGAATAATAGGTAAAGAACAGAAATCGATGGATGGTTATTTTCACGGCGGCGGCGGCGGCACAGATCAGGGGGGTGAACAGGCATAATAGGAGGAAGGATAATGGAAGGCCAGGGCGCGATTTGATACGTTAATGCTAGCTACATATGAACGGTCAGTGGTGGCAAGAAGGCCAAGAGACCTTAGGTGAATCTTTTCCTTTGACGAGGATGAACTGGGTCGTATAAACCATAACCCTCATGAATGGATAAATATTACGGTATCGTTTACGCAACCACGGATAACGGAATGCGAAACCGCTTGCTTGTCCATTTGCCTAAGATGTAGACGAGTAAAATAATCAGTTCTGTGAATAATGCACTATGAAGGCGAAATTTCGAGTTGCAGGTGTATGCATAAGTGAAGAAGAAGAGTCGAGCACCGGAACACTTCGTTTATTGTCCTGAGCTTTCAGACTCGTACAAGAGTCCATCGTCAGAGGTAGTGGCAGAAACAGGACAAGCGGCAGTTATAAGGCACGAAGGCTCAATCAACGACCGACATCGCACGACTGAAGGTGACTACGCAGGGCCCTGTACGCCGGCGCCAGATCGATATATCGATCGACCGAGTTCTCATTCGAGACCCAGGCTTCAATCAATTATCGGCCTGTTTTGTTTCCGGCGTGGGCGACTATTTTGGTGGCTGCGAAGTTAAACTCGTGACCCATTTCGTAGGTGTGACGGCCACTTGTGATAATGCGTCGCCTCGCCGCACAGCCAGCTTATGTTCGTGTATGCGCGAATTTAGCATGCGCCCAGTCTGTCCCGTGTAGTTTCATGGACAACTGTGACACGGAATGCGATACACTACTCCAGATTGCTCTTCAGGTTTTAACCGGTCTTTAGGTTTTTCAAACCTAATTATACTCCTTCATTGAGTATAAAATATAAAGAAAGCACGATCCTCTATTAATTGGGTGGGAGAAAGCATATTTTTGTTTATGGTTTCTATAAGATATATTTAAATTTGCAAGACCACCGAAAACCAGCGGAATAAACGCATGCCACTTAAGAAGGCATTTTTTACCGAGCACTGTTTCTACAGGAGATTGTAACGCAGTGCATTCGAAAGCTGAAATCCAGCCAAGTCCGAAATGTTATAAGATTATGCCGCAAGATAATTAGTATTACAAATGCGACCAAGTAATCATTCCTAGTCGAAAACGCATTTCAGAATTTCACCCAACATTTCATGAGATCGGTCACTCACTGTAGAGTTCGCATAGCAAACGTGGGTCAAAACAATCGTCTTTGCAAAAATTTATTCTGATGTCGGTCGAGAAGCTGGCCCCCAGTTAAGGAGTACTTAGGTGTTATTCCAGGTCTCTTCTGGTAGGGTCGCAAACGTGAAAGCCTTACCAATCCATCCAGTTTGTCTGTATACCTACCCACGCCAAACTGCTTCACTCGCGCTTGGCAAACTAATCATCCTTTTAGCGGGTATAAGCCACCATTAGACCACCCTAGTTCACCAAAAGGATGTTCGACCGATGTCGTAAAAGATCAAACCGAGAATAGTAAGAGACCGCAAGTGCGCTGTCTACTCCTGACCGAAAACATGACGTTTCCTTCCGGGTGGTAGAAGTAGTGGCCTTTCTTTTGCCCTGTGAGGTTCGACTGAATTTTTCATTACGAACTTAACCTCTATCTGATATCTCCATTCTTCGGCAGGGGTTAAAGCTCTAGGCAAATACAGGTGAAAGGCCTCATTTTAAAAATGTATTAAATAGCTAGTGACAAAAAGCAAAACCCGCGTATACTAGGAGGCAGACGCGATCGCTGGAGCGATAGTTTAATTCGTCTGACATTTCGAAATGACCCTCGGACCCACCATTAGAGACAGCATCAGACAAGTGTAATTGGCGCACAATAGTTTCAGCCTGTATAGGCAGCAGTTGCCATGTAATCGCATACAGTAGCTGGTCTAAATCAGGAAATGTCATGAGTTCCGCGAAGAAGTCCCTGTAACGCAAAATTTGCCGATGGTGAGTTCCTCAAAGTTTTACGGCAGCAAATTGAATAATGCTCTTGAAGGGAAGGCTGATTTCGTCTTATAAATTAGCATCAACTACCCTAGAACCAACTATTTTTCTCCTAAACCTGCGATTTTAGAAAAGGTCTACATTAACATCACGAGGCACCACTTCTCGAGGACAGTTCTTTCGCATATCATGATTTTTCTTCGAGTTGCGAGGTTTATTACTAATTGCTATTATGTGTTTACACCAATTACTGAAGCTTTTTGATAAAATATCGCTAAGACAGTGCTCAAGTCTGTGTCATTGGATGAGCATAAGCAAAATCATCCCATTACGCTGCGTGACCCACCACGAGTCACTTCCGTCTACACATACAAACTTCCTCCTAAAGTCTGATTTCCAACGTTAGTGTCTACAGAATGGGATACCTTTCCGCATATGCCCTCTTAGTTACTGCCGTTGGAGGGAAGTGAGGCTTCTTGTTCTTTTTTCATTTCCCTCGCCTTCTAAAGTAGAAAGTGCATGCAGATGAAGCAGAGGTATTGAACATTTCTTTACATGCACTTGATCATTTACATATCTATAGGAGGTTACTACCTTTAGAATCGAGGTAAACCAAAATTTGTTTTCTGGTCCATTTTGAAGGTCGAGTTGCGTTTACTGATGCATTGACTCTCATTTTGCCTGTTTTAACTGACTGACTTCTGAAGTTGACCACATGACTGACTCCCTAGATAAGCTCAGATGGAGAAAAAAAGCAAAGTGCAATACTGCCTAACGCAAGACACCAGCAGTCATCCTGGGGGAGGAAAGGACGGAAAATCCAGTCTTAGGGTGTGTCCACGTGGTTCTTTGCCTGGCTCTGCTGCATACAATGCCCGAGGTCCGAACTCCACTAGCGACCGCGTCGAGTCTGTCCCCCCCCCCACCAGAGGGTACCCTTCCAACAATTTGCCTTTTCCAACGCAACCTTCGGGGTCACCTATCTGTTCCATATCCGCATAGCCCCAGCGACCAGCAAATTTGCAACGTTCCTGACGCAGCGTCAGAGACCGCCACCGAATCTGAAAATTCATCCACATGCTTTTCCACCCCGAGGCTCTCAGATAAGAAAAACTTTTACAAACAACCGGAGATGTCGTCGTTTTCTCTGACTTTCTCATCTATCAGAGAATTTGCCAGCTTTCCGTGCCTTCCCCAGAATTATCAAGGGCATTAGATGGGTCGAACCTAGTCACGTGGATGCCGACCTCACCGGTGGTAATGGGCATTTTAGCTTTGCCTGTGAGCTGAGTGTTCGCAGTATCATGGTAGGCAGCAATCAGCAATAACGAAGTGAAACTGATAACGGCAAGAACTCCGCAACTGTTTTGTTGACTTTCTATTGTCATCTGTCAAACACAACTGGACATTTTATATTTCTAATCGTAGCCGACAAGACTTGAACTTGCAGGTACGTTGTGGGGGCATCTAACCTGAAAAAGGTGCTCGATTACTAACTGACTAGGGTTTGAGTCCCAGGTTCTGGGCAGCGAAATAAAGTATCGTTGACTGATGACGGGAAATGGGCCGGAATGGTCGTTTTAGAGCTCCCCGCCTGTCAGTAACCATGTCGAGATTGGACATACTGTAACTATCTACCTTTCATATAGCGTGAGGTGCTTGCACCTGATTGGACAATAATCTGGATAGATTGATGAGCAAGTCGAAAACACGGATGTTTAGGTGCTTGTAGTTATTTAGATCGGCTGGAATAGAACATTTTGTCGTAGGGAGCATGCTGAAGAAAGCGTTCTAGAATCGTCCATATCCAGCTGCTGGACTAATTGAAATAAGCGATTAGCCAGAACTCAATGACTCAATCAATTCGAAAAGAAGTTCGCTAGAAGCTGAAGCTTAATTTGTCTAGTCTGGCAATAGTAACTCTGCCTCCCCTTATTCAAGAACTGTGAGGTCCTCCACTCCGTCCTTCTACCCCTCTACCTCCTTTTTTCCATATGGAGGGACGAAATCAGGCTGACCATCTTGTCCAACACGATTCCGACCTTCATGTCCATAAGGATGGTTTGGATAATGTCTTGGGATATGCATCAGACAGTGGTCTTATGTTGAGTAGTCGTAAATTTTTCAATATACTTTCAGGCTGGGATCGGACGCCACCCCCTAGCTTTTCGGTGCCAGTTCCACTGGAACCCTGTCCTTCATATGCTTTTTTTCATTTTTTCTTTGCTAGTATCTCCTGGTTTCCTTAAACTAAATCCCTTTATATTGAAGTCATAAATTTACGCCTTATACTTTACATTTCTGTCCCTCCTTCGCTTATTCGTCATTGATCTGACGATTTCTTGATGTCTACATCCCCTTTTATCCTATAAACTTCTCTTGAGTTTTTCCGAGATTATTATGGGATGTAAACCCTATCAAGGAACGTATCCCTCGTATACTTTCTTCCACTACCTAGGTTTATTACTCTTCTGGTCAGAAACCCAAGCTGCGGGTGTCTGACTTTTCTGCGACCTTGATCTGATTGTCTGTATTTTAGAAGGAAAAACAATCATTATCACCTACCCTGTTCGTATATGCATTTTCTCCTTGTGCATAACCTTCACATATAAATATCTGTCATCCTTAATCATTCTATTTTACAGTAGTCAGTTGGCTTATTATGAAGATACAAACAAGCGTTCACCAGTACGTTATTCATTAGGGTTTTTACTTAGGGCGTACTTTTATAGCTTCTCTAATGCTCATGTGCATTGCGCAGCCTTGTAGTTTATTTCCGCGGTCGAACTATTTGGCACTTATTGTTCTTCTCTCCCACTGGTTATTTGTTTCATTGGTTCCTGAGCCGTCGCAAATTTTCAAATGGCGGATTATTCGATTAACTTTTTAATTATTGGGAGTTGTTTATTTTTCAACTAGTGCTCTCACTTCCATTGCTATGTATGGACGTAGAAAAAGAATTTCAATGGAAATCCACCTATATTTAAGTTTTGATGTGTGCATTTCCCCTCCCCCCTCGGAGAAGTTCCACCCGTAAAACCCCCATTACCACCATTTCTGTATTACATGAGCGTGGGGTTAATGGTTGTGAAGTGAGGTTACACAACCTACCGTTGTCTGGGTGTGAAAAGCTTGGTTCATCTTCCATATAAATCTCCTAGCTGTCACAACAAGACGGCCATTTCCACGCCTTTTTCTGATGTTTTATAAGCTCTGGGGATGCGATCCTGGGCAGAGTCTTGCCTTCGCCTGTATTCGTTGGCTGAAGACGATGTTCACAAAGGAAAGATCGTGTTACACCTGAATTTTTAAAGCACGGCCACGTCTGCCGGTGCCAGTTTTGGATGAATATCGCAGCTGTAGGTCGTTCCAGCCTATGTGAGTGTGTGGCATGTGAAACAGGTCTTAGAATATAGTTCATCCTTCTCAGTCTCATGTTCTCTGCCATGCCACTGGCTGCATAGCCTGAGGAACGACCAGGAATCGACATCAACTACCGGACCGACGGGTAACTACTCGACATCCGACGCATGCAAGCACTTTCGCAAATATCCATGATCAATATCTATGACCTGGTCTTCGCGGATGACTGTGTGCCCAATAAAACGATGGAAGCAAACACACATAAAGGCATGGACTTCCTCGTCTCTGGCTGCGCAAACTTCGAACCGATTAGTAACACAAATGAGACGAAATTCGTGAGTGAACAGGCCTCAAACGCGGACTACAATGAAACCCTTATCAATGTCTATGGCACCCAAATAACAACAGTAGACATATTCGGCTACGCAAGCACTACAACTTCATGGGACGCCAAGATCGTCGACGAAATCTCACACTGAATCCCCAAAGCCTGCCAGGCACTCGGTCGAATGCACGACTCAGTGTGGAATTGCCACGACCTCCACCTGAACACTAAAATTCAGATGTGCAGAACCGCACTCTTCGCAACGCTCCTATAAGGGACGGAAGCCTGGACAGTATGTGAGAACTGAACGAGGAAACCCAATCGCTTCTAGGTACGTCCGGAGCATACTTGCCCATGTAGGACGGCCGATAACTCGAAGATCGTCATATCAGTAATCATGTAAGACAGACTAGGTCCGCAAGATTTAGTGAGGCTGGAGAGCGTACAAACGGCTCGCTAAGCAGTTGAAGCAAGTCGCCTCGTCATACAGGTGACTGCCAGTGAGATTCATTGTCCCCAGTGCGTGTGTTTGGACCTTGTCCGCCTGCAACCAACCAAATATGCAGCCGACAGTGATTGACCCGGAGTTCGCAAAGCTAGTGCCAAGGCACGCTCGGAGCTCCAGCCATCGATTGACAGAGAGCTTATTGCGGACCGAAAGGCGGCAGGAGTAAGCGGACGCGCCGACGATTACGGGGCAGATTGCCACACACTAAAGCAGTGGCGGTAAGACAGGATCCCAAACACGGAACTCCAGGAGCGAACCATGATTTTCAGCATCCACGCCATGTTGAGGTAAATACAACTATGATAGAGCGGCCATGCCATGAGAGTGAATAACCAACTCCTACCAAAACAACTATTCTGTAGCGACGTCAAAAAAGGTGCTCGTCGACAAGGCGAACAAGAAAGACACTATAAAAGACACTCCCAGGCACCCTACAGATCAGCCCAAACACGTCAAGAAACCTTACTCAGGACTGAAGGTCTGAAAAACCACCAGGAATACTGAAGAAGCCATTTCTAGAGCCACTCATCGCACCCACGGTCCGGGAAGTGTCAGTCATCGCAAGAGTCTACTCGGCCACATGCGCCTCCATTAAAGCCTGCTGTAAAACATCGTAGCCCTTACCCCGTCATCACATCATCCCACTAGCCCACGCATCTCTAGGCCATATTGGAGCAGCTGAAGGCATAGGTAGGTCGACGGTAGGGTACAGGACTACCGCAGAAGGCTACGCCGAGAGAAAAAGACCCTGGCTACCACGACCTTCAGGCCCGGTCTGGAATGGAAAGAGAAGGCGGGCCCCGGTGGGGAGGATAATATATCCTGTGCATAATAATTGGAGGAGTTGGAGGTAGTTGGCAGCCGGACAAGGGCACCCGCGGCGCCGGGTGAACAGCGTCCCAAGTGCGTGAGGAAATGTGTCAAAGCGTCTTAAGTCAGGACACGTCTGACTCGGCCTTGAATCTGATCACCCAGTTGGAGGGCTAAGTGAACGAATGCCAGACAGCCCTGGTGTGGACGTGCAAACACTCGCGAGAGGGCCAGCGTTGAGACAGGCGCTCTGAGTATGGCCACTACAGGACCCCAATTACTTGCCGGTGGACTGTGGATAGGGAAATCTAGTTGGTTACCGATGACTGACAGTTGTACCCAAGAGCGGAGGAACAAAAACCGGAGATCAACTGAGTATGAACTGTGAGATAACAGAAATGTATGCGCGGAGATAGGGTTCTTTGTTCGACGGTCAGGCTGTCTTTCAAGATGGGACACGATGGAATATCCAGCTGGATGCCATATCTTCATACATTCGTCATTTAACATGAAAGTATCGTTTTTGCCACCCACCGTCTTTTCTGTTTTCATGCATTCTGTCAGTTTACTGTCCGGCGCGCTGCCCCACCCGTAACCCCACCCTCCCCCACGCATTACCGCCATTCCCGTATAAAACGATTCACAGTATATCGACAGCTAACTGGGGTCCTTCACCCTACCGTTGCTACAGGCAGAAACTAGCCACTAGGACCTTCAGGCCTGTTCTCGAAAAGTAAGAGGGGAAACTGAACGCCAGTAGAGAAAGCGCTGTGTTCTTCACAGAATGCATAGAGAATCGGACCAGGACACACGTTTGGCGCAGTCACAGCAAGTATTCGAATGTCACCGTGTATCAGAGTACCTTGAGCAAAGGCTTTATGATTGTTTGGCCGGTTTGGATAGCTGCACTTGACCGTGAATCGGACCGTCACTAGTATGCGAATGCAACAGATACGCGGAGTAGGGCCATTGCAACCTATACTAACCTGTTCCGTGGCATACACCACCCCCAGGTAGCAACCACGTGACCTGATGCTCCATCGCCGGTTTGTTGGACACAATGACACATGTCAGAGCGTGCACACCCCAGGTAGGTGGGAAGCATATTCTTAGTGTCTCCTGACACACGGGGTGGTGACCAGGTTGTGTGTGGCGGCGTAGACAGCCTGCCTACCTCTGTTATGCAGTGTTTCTGGCCTCATCACCAGTTGGCGACAGGCTTGGACCGTTGACTGATGCGTAGAAGACAGAACGGAGAGTGAGGCCGATACGGGGGAACCTATCCTCGCGATAAATTAGCGTATTTCCCCTGTAATAAATTTGACACGCTAATAATCATGACTTTGAAGGCTGCCAACTGCAGGGGTAACCCCTTCCTCGTTGCCAGCACGGTATGTTTGTGTTAAGTAACTGACTGAGAACCTGAAGGCAAGGTTCCATGGCTCCGTATTAACGCGATCTCTATGGCAATCTTGTCCAGGTGGGATCCGAGACGCCCTCCGCGAAATACGGGCACGTCGCGGCACGCACGTGCGCAGTACGTGTAGCCAGACTGTTTAGCTTCTCTAAACACTGCGCCCGGGCCCGCCTTTGGTCATCCTGACACTCTCTGGCCACCGGAGCCAGGGAAAAGGAGCACGGCAGATAATGTGCAATTCTGCCATACCGTAAACAAAATTAAGTGTAAGTCCCGTCCTGCTCTCACTCCGTGGGGCACACGGTGGATGCCGTCAGCCCCGACGACCGAACGGTCATCGATATAGTTTAAGCTGTTGACGAAAGTGATAGTAGAAAACAGGGTAAGTAAACGTAGGACTCTTAACTGCTACGTCGAGCGCTTGGTTAATTGTGTCTCGGTCTGGAGTTGCGCACGCCATGACGAAAACGAATTTAGGTGTACCGCAGTTAGCAGCCACAGTTATATGGCCTGACTGAAGGGGTTATGGCAGTGAAACAGACCGTACGCCGACCACCATCTCCGGGTTATTCATGTTGACAGGTTCCTTCGTCGCTGAGCATACAAGTTTCCATACGGACGGACAACTCAGGGAAGAACCCCCTCGGGTAGAATAGCGAAAAATTTCCGCCCAGTCAGTGGTCATACAAGACTCCCAGAAATTAAGACTGTCAGCCGTCAAAAAGTCATATAAGTGTTCGTGTAGATGACGTTCCCTCAGTTTATTGGGAAGAACACATTTTTCTTGCCCAGCTTTGCAACCGCCGCCACTGTGTCCCGCGCTTTGCTTTGAACTTTATGTACAGACCTGACTTGCAACCAGACTAGGACACATTCAGAAATAGAGCGGCTGAATCAACCACCCCTCCTGTGGTTTGTTACATTGTTCACACTGAAAATGTCCGTCATCCAAGAATAGAACGATCCTCCTTACCCCACTCTCTCTCTTTCTCTCTCTCTCTCTCGCAGTCCGCAATGGCGTGTGTACCTAGTCTCTCGCGACTCCTCCAATGGACTGCCTTCTCAATTAGTGTATCCGCAGGTAACTGAGTACATTTTCGGAGGGGAGTTGGGGAAACTAAGTGGAAGACACCCAAACAGCAGACTATCTTGCCAGGCACTGGCACAAATCCTGTAATTGTCCAGGAGTTTAGGCGCGGACTTCTTTTGAAAGTTATCGTGAATGGGTTAGGGTCGTCCGAACAGTTGGTCTTCGGCACTGCACTTCGTTTCAAGTCCAATTTAATTGTATGCAATATGTTGGTTTTCCTCCATGTATAAGTTTGACTGATTGGAGTGCATTCTTTTCACCATTTTGCCCATTATGGAGGTTATATTGCCTGGGCGGTAGCTCGTCAGCTTCTTGGTCTTCCGACTTTCAGCGAAGGGACTAATATCGACAATCCGTCCATAGGTTGTGGTGCAGTCGTGGAGGATGGTGATATAGGTTTAACAGCACACTGTTTGCGGATAAACCAAGCAGAATGAGAAAGTAAAGACGGATATTATTATAGTGGGCCTTGCTGATTTATTACCGTATGTTTTGGATGACAGGCTCCACTTCGCCAGCAGTAACACTCAGCTCTGGACCGCCTTTTTCCTGGACCATCGGGCTGGCCTTTTGAATTTCGACTTATCACTCTGAGAAATTTTTCTGAAACGATTCGACTTTTGCAATTTGTTGAAAATCCTAGATCCCATGTTTGCATGTCTGTTGGGCTACTAAAGCCCTCCGAATGCGTTACACCTGTCGCACTCTCTTAGCCTCCAGCCAATTCTGCCACCAGATACTTTTTGCTGTCATTTCATAGGAGCGTCTACATTGGCCTTGTGGTCTTTGAACCTAACTTGGACCAGCCAGAGTTTCTGCCTTGCTCTGTCTCCCTTCTACAGGGCGTGAACAACCATCTGTCAGCACCATATGCTGCCGTTAAGCGCAGTTTCTTTCAGCTTGACCGTCCTATGTGCATGGGGGAAAGATATTATCGGTCATCATGCTTACCAGTTTGTGTAGTGCATCTTCAGAGGACAGCGATGCAGTAAATAGCCGTTCTTCGGTACGTTACTCCGCCTTTGGCAATGCGCCAACTTCAGGTAGAGTTAGATGAAAATGTGGCCATGGTCTGAAAATGGGACGTTCCGGTCAGGTTAACTAACGCTGTCCAATGCTCTACTTTTATCTCTCCAAAGTTCCGGTACCCCAGACTTCATCCATGTGTGGGGTATTATTTTTAAAATTTTTCTCACGTCTAAAACTGCTTTCGGCAGATTTTGACCAGATTTTCTGTAGCCTTCCCAACCATACCGTACGTAGTCATTACCATTGAGGTCTAGAGCAATGTTTTCGCGTTTGTCGATTCCCAGATGGAGATATCTGTCATCTTTATTAATTCTTGAGATGGATGACTGGTTTACGGACAGGGATGTGTATGTTTGCAACGGTGAAGATGGCCTAACTTTAAAACAATATAACAGTCGGCAACTGTATAGAGAAGGACCCCACTTAACTGTCAGTAGACTGTGGATCTTGCTATACGTGACTTATGGTAAAGGGAGTTTTATGGATGGGGCAGCACGCTAGACAGTAAGCTGACAAAATAAAAGGGAACACAGAAATTGCCTGGATTTATGCCGAAAGTCTTATCCTACGCTAACTTACGACAACGGAAATGAGAGAAGTGATTAAACAATAAACAAACAGTAAATTTAACAAAATAAGGAATTTTGAGATAGGGTGTGAGGTTGTGGTAAGTAATCGTTGTTGGCAGTGTAATTTCTGCAACAACCTGCAAATATGTGCCAAGATAAAACCCCATATGACACGATGCACAGTCTATTGACACTTAAGTGGGGTCATTCTCTATACCGTTGCCTAACAGTCAGCACCATCTTTGAGCCTAGGTGGTTGATGTCAACACTCGTGTAATCCAGCCAGTTGGTACGTAAGGCCTTTCACTTATCTGTGTTCTTGGCGGTCTTGTCACACAGTGCTACATGTCTTGCCGTCTAGCAGGGCGTCCGCCTGGCCCCCATCTACCTATTTTCTACATTCGTAAAAACCGCCTAGATTTCCGTCACTGTCGAAACATTTGTGCGGCTATACTAAGCTAGTCAAATGTTAACCCTCAGGACGAGTTTACAGGTCATGCACTTCCTACCGCCATTACTTGATTTCAGTTCGCTTTGACTTTGGAGCAGAACCAACTCATTTGATTTGGAATCATTAGGCCAGGTTGTTAGTTTGGGTATGAATGGAGCGTTCGACGCGGTGGTCAGACAGTCAGCACTCGGACGTGTGGTAATTCCCATGCGTTCTTATCTTCTCGACATCCTTCGCAAAAACTTTTGGCAAATTAGTAATGCCAGATCCTTCCTGATGTTGTTTTAAGCCGTTTACATAGGTAGTTTTCCGCTAACTTTCGAAACAACTGCTGGTCCTTTGATGAATTTCGTGTCTAACTCAATAGAAGCGCACTTACTGATAACAAGTTTCCTTGACAAGGGGAACACACCTACTGATTGCAAGTACGTCGACAATATCAATTCGCAATGTCTGGCTCGAACTGCGATCTTGCCGATATTCTTGTTAACGCATTGTGCCCTCACGAGTGTTAAACCGGCTACTGAGGACACAGCTCCACAGACGACCGGATTTTTAATTCAGTCGTATGACAGTTGGGGCTGGTTCTGATGGATTGATATTTATCCTTGCCCTGACTCGCTGAAGGTTGGCCGATTGCTTGGGAATCCTGCCACAGAAGTGGTGTCCTTTAGTTTCTTAATTTAAAATCTTAATTTAAAATCAATTCAATTTAAATTTAATTAATTTAATTTAATTTAAGATCAGATACCTTTTTTTCCATCCAACACATCAAATGGATGCTCCTGTATCAGACCTGGTTGTTTCTGTTAAGATGCTGATGGCTAATAATTCCCCCATTGTGTGTAGTCTGTACCTTATCCTATTTTAATGCCACTTATAAGTTGGTGAATTCTTCTAAGTGTTGCTGTGTTTCCGGAGAGAACTTGTCCTTCCTGTCCTTGGGCCTTTTTTCATAGATGTGATAAGTTCGAGGTTTGTAGAATATCTCCTCTCAGACAACATAAAGTACATTGAAAATAGTCCGTTGATAATAACCGCCGAAAATATTTCATTGCCAAAGGGGCCTCTGCATAGTAAAACTGAGTGTGACGGTGGCTCAAAAGAGGAGTTTTGTTGTCTCAGGGTTTACCGAGTTGTCCTCCTTAATGCGATCGATGAGTGCCCCTTTATCATTGTTAATATACCTGATCGCGACCGATAAGACAACGAGCCAAAGGGTCAGTGGTTGAGGCGTCATACTTCTAACCAACAGGTCGCGGGTTCGAGCCTCATGGGATGCAAAAGTCTGGGGTTAGACATGAATGGTTAGTGACGGCCAATAAGTCAGAAATAGTCACTTCAGTCTGCTCTGTCTCTGTCAGCAATGTTCTTCTGCCGACAATTGCTTGATCGTCCGCAGCTGCGTCGTTAATTGCTGAAATTGCATCACTCTTGTTGGTTCTTGGGTCACTTGACTCATCTAAATTGGCACGCCCACGTGGCTAATTACTCTGCCCGGACACAGCCTCGCCACCGAATATGTAGGAGGGCGGTTATTACACTTGTTAATAGACTGGGAGGCAGAAATTTATCGATTAAACATCTCGCGGCTCACGCAGTTGTCACCATTCGCGGGAATTTCAATCTCACCGAATCTGGAACTGTGGCCGCGTCCTCTCGAATGAGTCGTTGTCTGGGGGCTAACGTCGTTCCCATCACTGTTCTCGTATGTTCGGCCATTCGCATCCGGTGTGGTCTTTTAGTTTTTTTCGACATAGTTGCCTTATCATCAACTGCACTAGATCCGGCAAACGACTCCAGACGTTTCCTACCGTGGCAATGGATCTTCCGGCCACATGGCCTGGCGCCTAACGGTTGCTCCTTGTTTGTATGCTAGTCCAACTCCAAGTGACGTGAGAAGGTGGCTGACAGCTTTCGGGGCGTATTTGGGGCCGGTCGGATTTTGTCTCCCGTCTCGTTTGTGCATGCGCCGGTTGAAGTTGTGCGGGTAGCCATTCGCTCTAAGCACCCATCAAAAATATTGTAATTCAACAACCTCTTCTGGTGTTTTACTGTTGTACGCCTTAACATACCGGCGTTACGTCTTTAAGCGACCACCTTTGTGGCTGACTGGGTGGTTGTTCTTGAAACTTGGTACTCGCGCAGTATATGTCGATTTCCTGAATATTTAGGTTTCTAGACTACCACAATTTCTGTGACAGTCGAGGACATCAAGGAAATCCAACTGGCTGCTTCTGCTTACCATCGTTAATTGTATGTCCTGGTAGGGAGCGTTTGTGTGTTCTTTGAATGTCAACATCTGGTCTCGGTCAATAACAACGAAGGTATCATTCACATACCGAGTCCAGAATTTCGGGCTGTGGTGTCAGAAGAACAGCAACTTCAACCGTTGCAGGGTCGCCCCGGTTATGAGCCCCAAAATCGTTGAAAACCTTCTCATCGATTGTTTCCTTGGACACGAAGTGCTTTCTGAGACAGGACCTCGGGTGTCGGAGGAATTTGGCGCGTCCGTTTCATCGCATTTGCTTTTCGAGATTAGTTTGGTAGTCAAGACTGTCAGATCCTGGGGAGTAGAAGTAAAGAGGGAAGTGGCGTCAAAAAATACTATGACATCTTTCGGTAGAAGTCTCACCCATATACGTTTCTCCAAGAATTGTACAGGCGAACTGCTTATGGCATTTGAGACAGCAGTCAGAATTTCAAAACGCCAAACCGTAGGTTAGGGTATCTTTGGGTGATACGATAGGCTTGAGGGAGCACCGTCTTTGTGCACCTTGTGAGAGATAGAATCGGGTCAGAGCCGTTTCTTTAGTTCTCGCTATTATTCAGTAGACCGGCAGTAATGAACCTGACTTCTCCAATGTCAAAAGCATCGCACATATTTCAGGTGTTAGCATTTTTACGGGGTTGAATGCGCGCGCAGCATAGAACTAGCGATTCTCCAGTAAACCGTTGGCTTTCTGTAGGTGAATCCGAAGCGTCAAGTAAAAAAGCTCTTGTTTCAGTGATCGCGTCCATTATCCCCGAGAGATCCCCCACCATAGCAACTGGTTCGCATACCGCCAAACCAAATCTGACGCACACGAATATTCATGTTGTTGAGACAACTCGCTATTTGGTCGCAGCCTCTAGGGCATCGTGAGCTTTAATTAGGCCTTCCGCAGAACTTTTGCTATGTTATCAATTTTTGGACTTGTCCTTAACGTGTATAAATTTACACTCATGAACAAGAGTGTTCCCATCAATATTTTTCGTTGAATTTTCTCAGAAATTTATGAATGAACTTGGTCCAAAGCCCTCGAACCAAGCCATAAAACATATGAGGGGTGCCGGGACATCCACTGATGAATCGAGCCACCCGCAACCGCCACATATGGAGGATCAAAATCGCAAAAAAGCGTCTAGACTTTGGGCTGTTACGCGTGAAGAGGGCATGATAAACTAGCCTGAAATATTTCTTACTGGAAGCTCTCTGAGGACCATCAGAACATATCAAATTACAACAAAGTGGTCACCATAAATCCAAAAGTCCTCACTAAACCGCATCTCATTTCATGAGCCGCTGTAGGCTGGCTGTGCATCATTTTCATTAAAATTACCTGAAATCGTTTCTCATTTGGTTGGCTCGCGCTTAGGAGTAATCACCTGGAGGCGCATTTGTATAATGTGGCCGTGATGTTTCTTTTGTAAAGTCCTGTGTGCAAGCTCGGGCATCCCCTTAGCCAGCGTCGGTTATTTGCCAAAGAATATTTTCCTGTTCCACTGATGGGAGCAATTTGTGATTGCCTGCTCCAGCGTGTGTTGCCGCCGTGTCCAACACTTCTTGAGTTTTCTCACTTCTTTCTATTTTACCGTATAAGTCATGAGCACTGTTGCTAGGGCTGTTGATTTGTACCAGACGAGTATTTCTAGCTGCAGCTCTTCGTAGGCCGTTGAGGGTTCGCCCCTCTGACGCATCTGTTGAGTCGGCAATCGAGGTGCACTTGTCTTGGCAATGCTATGCAACTGTATCGCATAAATATCATGACTGGCAGTTCCGAAATTTTTCGCAGATGGTCGCACTCAGGTGCGATTATTGTTTGGTCAGTCAAAACTGAGTCGTTAACTGCAGCAATTTCATCACTTGTGTTGGTTATTGGCTTCAGTTTGACTCTCAGATTTTAGCTTACCAACACTGTCACTGGAAACGGCGCTCGCTCAAGTCCTCTCTGCATGGCTTCTTACTCTGCCCAGGCAGTCTCAGCACCAAGTGCGGAGAAGGAAATCATTGCGCCAGTCGGTGGTTTGGCGATCGAAGAAAAATAACTCAAGCAGCTTGCAGTTCATACGGTTGTCGGGTCCCCCGAGAATCTCGGACTCACCGAACCTGAGGGAGTGACTGAGTTTCGTTGTGTGAGCCGCAACATGAGAGTTGGCTCACTCCTCCTCATTGCTGCTACTTCTTCTGCAGTCCATGTCCAAAAATTCTTCGGCTTCTCCGAATCTCTTTGTCCACAACTGAACCAGCTCTGGTAAATGACTTCAGGCGTTGCCCGTTGTAGCAGTGAATTTTCCGGCATCATTACTTGCCGCTTGACAGTTCCCTCTGCTCTGTGTGTAGCCTCAAATCCAAATGGTGTGATGAGGCGACTGACGACTTCCGAGACGTTTTGAATTACGGGAGCGCTCGCTTAAATTTGGGACCGCCTTTTCATGATGCCTCGTCTGATTCACACATATATCAGTCAACGAAGTTGCTAGGGCAGTTATTCGCCCTGGCTATTCGCCGAAGTTAACGTAGTTCGACAACTTGGCCCTATGGTCCACGACTGACTTTGTGGTCGCGATCGAGGCTCCTAACATGCTTTGAAGTTATCGCTCTTCTGAAAACTCTATTTTTTAGGCCATAGCAATATTTAGCAGGGTAGCACACTGAGTAAAGCCAACTGGTTATTTTCTTCCACCTATTTCCTTAATTGCACGTCAGGGAAGACGGCGTGGTTATGTTCTTTGAATCTCAACACTCGAATTCCTCAAACAATGACGAAC
>CACRXP010000276.1:401637-429654 GCA_902702965.1 Spirometra erinaceieuropaei | reverse complement strand
TTAGAGGAGTTTGGCGTGTTTGCGGTAATTCTCCGCTCTAACGTATTTGTTTTGCAAAATGGGATCACCGATTTCGGGACAAATAGTGGAGGCGGTTTTGAAACGGTTGGTATCACTTTTCTTTCGACATCACAAATAAAAGTGCCAGGTTCCGTATGTGAGTGGTCTCTTCGCCGTCAAAGAGCGGGATCAATTGTCGGCGTTCAGGGAACGTTTCAAAGCTACCCTCTCGGACATATAACTGACGATGGTGGATGAAGGAATCAACCCGGGTCGCTCCTCACGTGGCACAAGATATCCTTTGGGGAAAAAGTGTGTCGAAATTATTACCAGTTAAGTGTAGTATGGTGTCGAGGAAGGGGCTGTCATTCGATGGTATTATAACTTCGCCATATGCCTCTCCGCACACGATTTTCATTGTGTACTGGGCCTGCCTGGCTCCAAGCTCCCGCCTGTGGACGCTGCGTTTCGACTGGTAGGTGAAATTGCATGAGGATATCTGGTGATGCCTATCCAGCACATGTTGATTTGCGGGCTAAGCCAGATCTAACTGTAGGGAGCAAAGTCAGTTGTGCTTCGGCGCGCGGCGATAGAGCATTATGTCAGGTCAACCACTGTGCCCAAGCCTGTGACAATCATCCTGTAACTGATACATTATGTTAGCGGAGAGGGCGAACTGGACGCTACGAATGCCTTCTTCACCATAAAGCGATGCATGTCCAAGTCAGCACCGTTTCATTAGGCATTGGTTATCGTTGTGCACGACGAACTGAAGATCGAAGTGGTTATGAGGCCTTCAAGAAATGACCCTACAAGCATTATTACTCTGATAAGCGTATCGTGACCAAGCTTGATGAACCTAAACGGCACGTTTGGTGATATCGATGTATTGATTGAGGCTTAGCGACAACGAAAGATCCACAGCATTTCGTCTACATAACCCTCGCTTGGCTCGCCACTTATGACAACTCTGACAGAAGTCCACTGGGTATGTTTAAACATATTTGTCCCTTGCATGTTTACTGCCAGTTAGACTATTTGTGACCTAACATTTCCTTTTCGAGAATCCAGGATGCAAGTTGCAGGTATCGACCTCAATGAACGTGCTCCATATGACCGGCCTTTCAAGTCTTAGGAGAACTTGTCTTCTTAACTCTGTATGGATGGCATACATACAGACAGCTTGCTGGAGAAGTACCTTGTCGCACCTGATCAGACATCAATCCAGAAGGCCTCTAGAGACGTGATGGCGACCGGCATATTTCGCTATTAGGTCCAAAGAGCTCCTTAAATAGTGTATTTGCGCGAACGACCATTCCGTAAGATCCCATTTCGTAGCCGCACCTGTTAGGGGTTAGGGTTGGGGGGCTAGAGTTAGAGGGCCATAGTTAAGGGTCAGGGAGTTAGGGGTTGAGGTTAGGAGGTTGGTGTTGTGAAACCTCCTATTACTACCAGCCTCGTTTGACAGGCGGCTGGGGCTTGTCTACTGCAGGTGCGGCTACGAAATAAGATCAGACCAACTATTCCATTCAAGGTATGGCCATTCGGTCGTTGCACACAACCAAATTCAACTAACCCCCCTCTCAGATAAACCGAAGGTTTGCCCTAAACGACTGTAGTATTCCAAACGAGGAGATACTGCAACTTTCATTGTGAGCCAAGAGTGATTCGGTGCGGCTTCATGCCTTGTCAACGAATGGAGTTTCTGATAAAATCTCTGCTCAGTCGCAGTCAGTTTGGGAAACTCTCAGACGTTCGGTGTCTCATTGCACTATTTTTGGGCCTGTATCCAGACTTAAGAAGGCAATTTAAAGACACCCAGTCCCTAACATCACTCCAAGTGGCAAACTCCCTTTTATCACTGCGGGCCCTCTTTCTACATGAGTGGTACATTCGGTTGTAAATAAGTTTTTCATACTCCGCAGGCCTCCTTGGTCTGTACACACTGCGTTATAGCCCGCCATGTTTGGTACCAGTATTTTATCGGCTGAGTAGGACTATTAAAACAGAAACTTTATTTTCAAGCGACGCCGACGCCAAACACGTCCTGACATGCCTAAACCCGACACGCGTACACACCCTTCCCCTAGGCCAGAGGAGATGGTCATGATTCGGGTATGTCTTGTGTGCTGCTGTTTACGCCCCATGCAGGTTCAAGCGTGTCTTCCCGACTGTCGTTAATGCACCTGGTCTTTGAATCTACTCACTCAGTCCCGTCAAATCCTCAATTCTAATGCGTTGCTTCTCAACCTATTGGCACTTTTCCACAAAAGTGTAGGGAAGAAACAACCGAAAACCCAATCTAATAATTAATAATAATAATAATAAGCCAACTGCTTTCGGTCATGTTTAGGACTTACCCACCCTATTTATATTGTGTATATGTGTAGTAGCTTTATTCTGTCTCAATAATCCCAATTGCAAGTGGGATACGGTTAGGCGTGTGGGCAAATAATTTTCCATCTAGTATTTAGCCTGGAAAGCATCCGTCCTAAACGGGAATATGGTCTGCGTAGCCCTTATTCCAGGGAGCTATAGCCCGTCACTCGATTAGTCGGTCAGACGCAAAAGCGCGAGGATTGTTTGCCAAGGTCTCCTGAACGACCTATTGCGCTCCCGTTAGAATCTGCAGGGGAATGTAACCCAATCAAAGCAGTGGAGTGCCCAGTGGAAAGGGGGAATTTATAGTAGGGCAGCTAACGGGCGGAAGAATTCCAACGCCTAAAAGCGGTTAGAGACGGCCAAGACTTAACTTGTAGCAGAGAGTTGGAAATCGAAAGGCTGGGATGAAGAAAACTGCCAGGACCCGACTAAGCGTGAAACGACGGTCAAACTGTCCAGTAGTGGTGGTAGTGAAAGTAATAGTGATAGTAGTGGTGGCAGTGGTAGTAGTGCAATTAGTGGGGTGTAGGGGTGTCCAGCGGTGGGTTCACGCGACGGATCTAGGTCACTCACTTGGTTGCAGGTGTAGACTTATCCTAGCGTCCATTTTCTGGCAGCCAACTCTCACATGTGGCTCCTCGAAGATAGGCTCTACCTAGCGGCCACACCCCGGTAACCGCGTTGACTGGCGAGCTAAACCAGATGAGGGTATCCGTGTGCGCGTCCGCGCGCACAGTAATGGCGACTCCGCTGACCCGATGCATCTACGCATCGGCATCGTCCAGACGAAGCTCCGTCTAGTACACCGTAGGAGACCACAAGCTTATGGTGATGTCATAGGCAGCTCCAGGATAAGTCGGGTCATTCTCCCACTGATCAAAGACGTGGCCCACAGTGGAGTTCGGCTGCCGCCTCGTACATCTGAACAGCTCTAGTTAGGGACAGCACTGCCTACCTCCGCGAAGGGGAAGGGGCCAGAGAAGAGGCCCTAAACAAATGCTTGGGGACCACGTCGTCTGCAGGCTGACCGTGGTCGCAGACATTAAACTCACGGTCGAAACAACCATAATCGAAACAGCACTCTCTCTCTCTCTTCCTCCTCCCCGCTGCCCCGATAGCCAGAGTGGTAGGATGAGCCCGCTCACTCTAACAGCTTGGAATGTTCGTTCCCCTTTAGGCAATCCCAGGAGCAACCGACCAAAATGAAGGGCGGCGCTAGTGGTTCGGAAACTTGCGCGCTACAAGGTGGATATCGACCCACTCAGCGAGACCCGGTTCTGCGAACAAGGCCAACTGGAGGTGGGTGTCCGCTACGCCTTCTTCTAAAGCGGTCACCCTAAGGCAGAGCGACGGGACGTGGGTGCCACCTTTGTCATCCGGAACGGCATCGTGGGACGACTGCCCTGTCTGCCGCAGGGTATCAACGATCGCCTGATGAGCCTCCGCCTGCCTCTACGGGGAGGCAAATTTACCACCATCATCAGCGTCTAAGCTCCGCCGATGACCAGCCCTGACGCCGAAAGGGACAAATTCTACGAGAACCTGCATGTTCTCCTGACGGCAGTGTCGAAGGCGGGTAAGTTAATTGTCCCTGGTGACTTCAACGTCCGCGTCGGCACAGACCATGCTGCCAGGAGAGGAGTGCTTGGTCCCCATGGTCTCAACGGCTCCAATGACAAAGGCCTACTCCTTCTACGAACCTGTGCAGGACACCGTCTCAAAATGACCAACACCTTCTTCCGCCTGCCGATGCGAGAGGAGGCCATCTGGATGCATCGTCGGTCACGTCAGTGGCACCTGCTGGACTAAGTCCTCGTCCGGAGGCGAGATCAGCGGAACGTGCTGGTGACGAAGGGGATACCGTGTGACGACGGGTGGACCGACCATCGCCTCGTCATCGCGCGGATGCGGATTCGCCTACAGCATCGCAGGAGACCTCAAGGTAAGCGACTCCCGGGTAAGCTGAATAATGCCCCGCTGTCTCTGCCTGATCAACATCTCCATTTCAGCAACGAACTGGCCCAACGGCTAGACAACTTACAAGTCACTGATGTCGCCATTGCCGTCGCTGCCGCTGACGAGAACGCCTTCGTGGAGATCCGATAGTCTCAACTGCGGGATGCAGTCCAGGCGACAGTCCTGGTTGTCCTTGCTCGCACAGGTCGTCAGCGCCAGGACTGGTTTGATGACAACGATGTCGCCACCAACAACCTGCTCGCCGTGAAGAACCGCCTGCACCAAGCCTACGTCCACTGCTCCACTGGCGACAACAAAGCTGATTTCTACCGTATTCGCCGCCTTGTGCAACAGCGGTTCCGTGAGATGCAGGGCACGTGGACGGCTCGCAAGGAGAAGGACATTCAAGCGTACGCGGACCGCAACGAAAGGAAGAACATCTTCGCAATAAAAACTTTCTACGGTTCGACAACCAAAAGTACTACATCCCTTCTCAGCGCCGACGGCAGTACCCTACTTACCATGAAGGTACAAATTCTACAGCAATGGGCCGAGCACTTCTGGGGCGTCCTCAACCGTCCATCCACCATCTCCGATGTCGCTAGCGCCTGTCTGCCGCAAGTGGAGAACAACGCTTACCTCGACCTCCCGTCAACCCTCCACGATACCATCAGGGCCGTGCAGCAGCACTCCAGCGGGAAAGCACCCAGATCGGATGCGACCCCTGCTGAGATCTACAACCACGGGGGCTCCCGACTTATGGATCATCTGACAGCGCTCTTACAGGAGATGTGGCGTCAAGGAGAAGTCTCGCAGGATTTCAAGGATGCTGCACTCGTGCATCTATACAAACAGAAAGGAAACCGTCAAATTTGCAACGACCATTGAGGCCTCTCCGTGCTCAACATCGCCGGGAAAATTTTCCCTCGCATCCTTCTCAACCGCCTGAATAATTTTCTGGAACAGGGTTTTCTGCTGGAAAGCCAGTGCGGCTTCCGCCGTCATCGTGGGACCACGGACATGAGCTTCGCCGTCTGCCAACTGAAGGAGGAGTGTCGGGAGATGTGGACCCACCTGTACTCTACATTCGTGGATCTGACGAAAGCCTACGACACGGTGAATCGTTACGGACTGTGGAAAATCGTGTACAAATTCGGCTGTCCCAAACGTTTTACTCAGATGGTGCGTCAGCTCCACGATGGCATGATGGCGCGCGTCTAGGACAATAGAGCTGTCTCAGAGGCATTCGCAGTGACCAACGGAGTGAGGCAGTAATGCGTCCTGGCGCTCACCCTCTCCAGTCTTATGTTCTCTGTCATGTTGATGGACGCCACAGGTGGATGCACTCCCAGTCGCGTGTATCCACAACCACAGTCCACGAACTCCCCTTCGCCGACGACTGCACCCACAACACCACCTCCGAAGTGAACATGCAAAGGAGCATGGACCTCTTCTCCGCCGCCTGCGGAAACTTCGACCTGATCATCAACACGGAGAAAACGGTTGTCATGAACCAACTGCAACCCAACACAGCCCACAACGCGCCGCATTTCACCGCAAACGGAGCCCAACTGCAAGTGGTGGACAACTTCACGTATCTGGGCAGCAGTTTCTCCCGCAGCACCAAAATCGGCGACAAAGTGGCCCGCCGGATTTCCAAGCCCAGTCAAGCCTTCGGTTGCCTTAAAAACACAGTATGGAATCGTCACGATCTCCAGCTCAGTACGAAGCTTAAGATGTACAAGGCAGTCATCCTGCCAACGTTGTAGTATGGAGCGGAGACCTGGACGGTCTACAATAAGCAGGGGCGGAGGCTCAATCACTCCCACCTCAGCTGTCTTCGACGGATACTGAATCTGAGATGGCAGGGCCGAGTCCCCGACACCGACGTACTGGAACGGAAGGGAATTCTCAGCATCTACGCCATGCTGAGACAACTGCAACTGCGTCGAAGCGGCCATCTCGTGCGGATGGACAACGAGCGGCCACCCCAACGACTCTGTTATGGAGATGTCGCCACGGAACTCCGCCGCCAAGGAGGCCAAATCCGTTGATACAAGGACACTCTGTAGACCTCGCTGAAGCGTCTGAAGGTCAACCCGGCCAACTGGGAAGACCTCGCTCGAGGACAGTGAAGACAGGTTGAGCGGTCTACGAGGCAAACCGCATCGCCGCCGCAAAAGCTACCTCGCAACACAAACGCCCAACCGCCCCCTACGTGTTCACGGTGTCAGCGGACATTTCGGGCGCCGATTGGACTTGTTGCACACCTTCGGACCAACTGCAGCACTCGGACTGCACCAGCCGCCGTCTCTCCGTCCGCTTCCCTCTCGCCTCCTACGCCGTCAACTAACTCTTACCGCCCTCCCGAACCACAACTTCCATCATCATCATCCTCCTCCTCGTCCGCCGCTGTGGCGTCTACCACGCACATCAACATTACACACAACCCTGACACACCAACAAACACCAACACCCCCACCGTCGACGCCACTGGTGAGGGCGTGGTCTATACCTCCCCTCATTGCAACCGCATCTCCACTTCACACACCGGCTTGGTCGGTCACATGCGAATCCATCGCAGAGACTGACGAACTAGTGCCTGAGGCACCAACCTACAACCGCCGCATTCGCCTCCACTTTCCACACTGCCTTCGCACATTCATCCACCTCACGGGCGTATTCGGGCACATGCGTATCCACGAGATTGAAATTGATCACAATCTGGACACATTTAGCACATCCAGCACACATACCAGGCCTAGCCCCGCACTCACTCCGCTGCCCTACACGCCCACCGCCACCAGCTTCATCACACCCAGTGCATCCTTCACGCCCAGCACACTCAGCCCTACTCACACCACGTCGCCCAGCGCGCCCACCACCACCATCACCATGGCTGATACTGACACCGCCTCCTCATGTCCACACTGCCCCCACACATTCATCTCGCGCAGCGGCCTGGCCGGTCACTTGTGAATCCATCACACAGAGACTGGCGAACCGATGCCCGTAGCACCAACCTACACTCGCCGCATCCGCCTTAACTGTCCACATTGCAATCACACATTCATTATTCGCATGGGCCTCTTCGGCCACATGCGCGACCACGAAAACCGGCGGAAGACAACCGCCGGCTGCGCCACACCACCACGTCCTCCCTCACCAGCATCTCATCGTACATTAGCACTTACAACCAGCACCCAAATGCCACCATGTGCGTCTTGACTCCGTCTCTATGCGGTTCCCCAGCTGCATGTGTGATTCGAGGCTGAGGCTATCACGGCGCGTCAAACGTTGTGGCTTGGAAGGCTGCTGATCGACGCCCCAAATCAGTTTACACAGTCTGTCCAGTTGTGTGCGTTTGTGTGGAGTGGCGGACTGGTGGCTGAAACGGTTCCTTCTTAACATGACCTACGTCAATCTCACGCATGTGAGATGTGCGCCGCTTAATCCCGTTGTGTGAAATCCTGGCACTTGTGTTTGGGGCGGGGGGGTCACGTCGTGCATGTGGCGCGCGCAGACAAGATCACTAGATATGTTAGCCACCGCGCCCATCCTCCGCATCGGTCAACTGACCGGCTCGGACAGTGGCTGGGGGCTGGGAATGGAAAGAGAGAGTGAACAATGAACAATCTGACGCGCTTAAAGCCATCACGGTGCGCTAAAGGCCATGGCTTAGAAGGTTGCCAACTGACGGGATAGCTTGGACATCGCAGCCGGCCCATTGTTGTGTGCTTGTGTGGAGAGGCCGGCTGGTGGTCTAAGAGTCAGGCTGCGATGGTTCCTCCTTAATGTGGCCTTTATGGCACTCCCAACTCATGGAATCCGAGCCGGGTGTGGCAGCACGTCCAGGTGCTGCTCCGGCCGCGCCAGCCACCTGCGTTCTCCCCGCCCTCGGTCTTCTCGACTCTATCTTGACACCGGGCCCAGGTAGAGAAGAGACTGCGGCAGATTCTGAGCAAGTCTACTATCACTTTAAACTAATCCACGCGTAAGTCACTGTCCCTGCTCCGCCTTGCTGTGAAGCGCACGCTGGACATCATCAGAGACGACGGCCAAACTGTCGGTAGTAGTAGTAGTAGTAGCAGTAGTAGTAGTAGTAGTGGTAGTAGTAGTAGTAGTGGCAGTAGTAGTAGTAGTGGTAGTAGTAGTAGTAGTAGTAGTAGTGGTAGTAGTAGTAGTAGTAGTAGTAGTAGTAGTAGTAGTAGTAGTAGTAGTAGTAGTAGTAGTAGTAGTAGTAGTAGTAGTAGTAGTAGTAGTAGTAGTAGTAGTAGTAGTAGTAGTAGTAGTAGTAGTAGTAGTAGTAGTAGTAGTAGTAGTAGTAGTAGTAGTAGTAGTAGTAGTAGTAGTAGTAGTAGTAGTAGTAGTAGTTCCAGCAGTATTTATGCCTTATTGCCGATACTGGCTGTGACTAAGAGCTAGCTGTAGTTCTGTCAGCTTTTCGACTATAATACCCCACAATTATTGCTCTCTGAAACAGCGGGATCTTGTCCCTTCCTAGTCTATAAAGATTCGCGTGGTCCGATTTTGTAGCGGGTCCTCTGACGCTGCTCTTAACAGAACCAATAATTATTAGCCTTCCTAGATCCCACAGGAATCCTTCGATTCGGTCGTACAGGTTGCCTCTTGGTCCACCAATGAGCAGTTAGTCCCCACGGTTTCCTACTGCATGCAGCCGCAAGCGATGATACCCAACTTTTTATTTCCAATTCACTTTGGTCGTGGATGATACCCAGGAGTGCCTTATACAATCTGCGTTTGGAAAACGGGCTAGCTTGTACTTGTACTTGATACGGCTGCGATCATGCCTGATCTATCCAGCCTCGATGATGTCCCGAACTGTACCTCTCCACGCGTGATGATCCGCGGCAGCAGATCTGGACAGCTCAACCCATTCCTTTCGCCAACGACGGAGACCGAATACCGAAGGTCCAAGAACCACCTCCATGTCTTACGGGCTAGCTTGCGTGAAATTTGACAACGCTATTGTTTTTCTAAATTAGTGTCCGGCAAAGTGTGCGCTGTGAGGTCTTAATTGCGCTGGAAAGAATCCAGACGACACATACGCCAATGTAAGCCGCTGATGCCGTGCGTGGGCGAGTACCATCGTCTGTTTTGTGTAACTGCGGCCGCCTAGGCCAGCCGTTCTCCCAGGGGCAGCACCGTCGCTTGAGAAGAATGAACTGTAATTAGCGCGACGCAATGGAAAGTTACTTGGCCAAGTGTGGTGACACAAAATTGTTACGTTAACTGCATCAAGGACTAAAAAATTATCCCGGTACTGCTCTACACGGCCAAGAGGGGAGCATGTGTACGAAGTCCGACGAGTCTTTTCAAGATTAGCGAATCTCCAAAGCGCAAACAGATTGTGGGGTTGAGTATGTTCACCCGAGTTCGACGGCTGCTAATCAATTCGAGGAATTCATCCACCGTCTCGTGTGTACCCTTTAATAAACAAAAACAAACGAAATAACTAGGGCGAGACTGGTGCAGATTTTGATAGCCTCTTTCTTCCCTGGGAACAACAAAATACCAGTTCGGACGGGTTATCGAGTTTAAACACATGCAATGCGTCAACAGTGTAGGTCCCAATTTTCGCCCCCTGGGACGGAAGTAGTCCCGATTAACAGACCCAGACTGCGCACGACGACATCGAAGTACTCAGCAAGCGACCTTTAGACCAACCAGACGACTGTGCTTCACAGTTTCTATTATTTAGGTCACGTCCCGCACATGTATTAAGGCCGATTGTGACGAAGGAGTCTGCTTTGCAAATATTAGTCCGGCAGGGATGAGTATGCAACGTCAGGAAGGAGCACGAACCATTGAACTGAGCCGCTGGAATAAGACGATCTGTCGGCCCTTGGAAGTATAGAGGCTCTGGTATTTCGACATAGAAAGCTGACGGACATGGTATCTGATCCCAGTCAGCAACACTCCAATGTCGCCCCGGATGCCGGTCTTCTTCACCAGTTCTCGTCTTTGGCGTCTACCACTTATTCTTCAATCCTAGATTTCATTATCGTTGTGTGATCAACGACGGAATAATCTCGGCCACAAGGTATAACAGGCGAGCATACAATCGAGGGACGACGTACAAACAACACATAGACCACCTAAACCGGCTTGCTGGTAAAATACTTCTGAACTACGTTATGGGCTCTGTCGAAAACCACTACTCCATATCAGCGTAAATATCCAGACACCCGGACAAGGTTCGATGTTAAGGCCGGTCGGGTTAGAAGAATTACCGTAAGGCGCCACTCTCATGACAGATATGGCATTTCGGGAACCAAGGCCTATATCGCACCATAACGCCCCTGGGCGCTGGCTAGTGGTGTTAACGGGGTCAGTACGATTCGCTCTGCCATTCACCGTAAGCATAATTAAAATGCATCCTTCCCATATAAACGTACTGGCCCGATGAGAATTATCGAAGGCACGAGTATGCTCACCAAATGTTCTTCTAAAATACATCAGTTAGGCCAGTCGGCCAATGAATATACGAAGCAGGGCGGCTGATAACCGCAACACGCCCGGTTTGGCAATTGCCAAGCAACTAAGGCAGACCACGTCCTAGCCTATCTAGAATCGGAATTAATGTTGTTCTATTATATCGTGTATTATTTGTCAAACGCCGGTCATGCAGATGGTGTACCTTGCCAGGGCACAAAGGGTGTTAATAACAGCCGGGGACGCAACCAGTCAAGTGTGCTCTTATTATCCACCGACTTACACGGCTCAGTCAGAAGCTGCGCCAACCTGGAGAGTAAAGTTTGAGACAGATCGACCGGATCTAGCCTGCGCTTGTGGCCAATCAGAGACAGCCAAATGATAACAGATGAGTCTTTGACACCACAGTCTGTGGTTTGTGCGCGCGGAATGCCAGCTGCCTTAACTTCAAGCAGAAGCAGGCAGATGACTAGCGATCCTCCGAGATCAGGATGACTCGTAGCATGAAATTGGCTTAATTACTCGTCGGTAAAATAACAAAAAGCATCTGGCGACCCGTCCTGGTCTCAGCGCAAATCACATCTGGCACCAATTCGAATAACGATCGGGGGGATGTCTGGAAAAATTCCCGACTTGCGCTAGCTCTAGTTGTCAAACAGATCGAAGTGCCCATCGAGAGATGGAACAGTCAAGGCCAACGAAATTTTATAAAGGAAAAATAAACGGCAAATGGGAATAAATTAGGAGCACTGTTTAACAAAGCCTTTCCCGAAATTTTTCGTTCAATAGACCAGGCATTATGCCCAGTTGGCATTAGATAGAGCGTTAGATTAAATCATCGCATGTCAGCAAGGCCTAGATCTAAAAGATGATGGGGGGATGATTATGACGACTGCGTCTACAATTGGGTGCTGACTGCCTTCGACCTTCGCAACACGGCGGGTGCAATGTGATTTTACGGCCCTGTTTTGCACAAGGCAAGAATACGTTAAAAGCCTTTTGAAGCGTACACTGGCCAGACTCGTGCACCTGGGCGCGATGAGCGAGATAAATAAACCAAACGCCAATGAACCAAGTTTAAAGAACCTGTTATTCAAATGCATGCAATTATACAATCACGGTGGCTATGGAGGAAGTAATTTCATACAAAAGTGAGAAAACCTATCTGAGGTTAACTGAGAACAGCCACAGGCATGACCGACTCGAGACGCCAAATTAGTTCTACAAAAGCAGACTGCGGCAAGTAACAAGATATCTGCTGAAGGTAAGAAAATATACATTACATATGTACAGTGGCACGTTGAGCAGTCAGTGTTACTATAAGAGGAATGGTATTGAAAGAGTACGCCTAGTACGACCAGTTAAACGGAAGGAAGCACATGATTAGTTTGTGGAGTAACCCAGACGGTAGTATCTACATGAAAGGCAATCGCAGAAAATTGAAATGGGAAGCACGCACACAGTTGGCGCAGGTGAGATCAACACTGTATCCAACGGTGGCTGTGGCGCAGACATTTCCATAATCGCTGGTACAGATTACGAATTGCTTAGCTTGATTGGGGTTGAATGGAGACATATGTACATTTCTCTTAAAAAGGTATTTACAGAACCATTGTTGGTCAGTCTCGTTCAGCTATACAGATTAGAAGGGTGCATACTTGCATAAAGTCCACCCAAAGGTTGAGTGCCCCAAAATAATGCGACATCCAGGTGAGATCATGACAGCAATCTGAAGCAGCACCAGGTAGAGTAGTAAATAAGCGATA
The DNA here is from genome assembly GCA_902702965.1 of Spirometra erinaceieuropaei. NCBI lineage: Eukaryota > Metazoa > Platyhelminthes > Cestoda > Diphyllobothriidea > Diphyllobothriidae > Spirometra > Spirometra erinaceieuropaei. The sequence continues at coordinate 417,094 of CACRXP010000276.1, read as the reverse complement.
AGTGAGGGAAGGAAGTCAATTCATCCATTTTTTGCAGCCGATTGCACCACACAGGCATGGGAGTTTGTTGGTTTTGTCCTCCAAGTCAAACTGGTAATCGTAAGTCAGCTCTTCACCTTTGTCTATTTTCCGTTTCGTGACGATAACGATATGGCCTTCGTCATTAAAGTTGACATACTCCGTGAAGCAGTTTGGTTGGCAGGAGTGATTGATGTAGCGAGCAGGACCCCCGCACATTGTGGCATCAATTACTGTATTATCCTCGAGACGAAACATGTATATACCGCGGTTTCGAGCCTCGTACTCTTTTTCTCTCTTATTGGCAAGTTCTAATCGGATGAGTTCGCCTATGTATTCGATAACAATCGTGTTTTGCTCAAGATCTCGAGCGGCAAAGAGACCGAAACCCTGAATGCGTGAACGTCCAAAGACGACATTACTCTGGAAATCCATTTTTAGCCGACGGTATTGTTGTGATTTACTACATTGGGCATTTTTGGGGACTATGTCACTCAAAGACCCCTTGGGCCAGAGTGTAGGATCCGAAGATACCAATGAAGGGAAACGACGAGCACTAGTGGACAAGGCACAAGACGGCAATTGGGGTCCTGACGCCGAGTGCTGCTTTTCCTGGGGACCGACAAAAGCACGTTTTCGTCTAAGATAGGTTCTCAAGTTTGGCTCCGAACGCGCACAGCCAGAAGGATTTATAGCCAGGGGCATCTCCGATATTAATTGCAAACGTCCAAAATGGAAAGCGTAATCCACAAGAGTGTCCACACCAGGCAGGGACTCGATGGCTCGAACAATGTGTGGTTCCGACAGACCGAAAAGATCCTCTCCATGTAGATGCTCTGGGAAGAGTTGGACGAGATTGTTTTGACGTCGGAGTTGGTGGACCTCGGAGAGGATCTTCCTCCAAACGCCGTCGCAGCTTTCGCTTTTCAAGACAATGTCCGGAAGGCCGGCATCGATCGCAGTTACCTGGAACAGAGGTCGATTATCCAGCTCGACAATTTCACAACGATAGAGTGACCGCTGGCCAGGACATCGCATTGACCAGTGAATTCTGGTAGTGGAAAAATGAACTGGATAAATAAACCTCCGAGTATGGAAGTTGCCACTCTCGATCTGGTGAGGGAGAAGTTGGCCGATCGAATGGAGGGTGAGCGCCCCTATGCGAACTCGATGATCTTGAGTTTCATCGTGTATTACATCAGCCACCTGAGAATTCTCGTCACGAGTGAGGTAAACCTTTCGATTCACAACCAGAGAAGTTAGCTGCATTGGATGTGGCTCTTTTGGCTGATGCGTTGGGCAATACATTCCGCGATCTGTAAAGAACATGCAGCCGATGTCTATGGCACAAGGAACATGGTATACGAAAGAGCACCGCGGATTGTAACAAGGCAGACCAGCACCCCGTTTACCACAATGCGTACAGGGAGTTTCCAAAGCCTTTTTTATGCATTCGTCGACATTGTGCAAAGAACCACTTACACTTTCGTAGATCTCGTAACACCACAACGCACAGTTGAGGTGGACCCATCTATCCATATCCATGCAGAGAAGGCGTCCACAATTGTGTTCGGGAGCGTCACCTATCTGGCCACATAAAATGCACACGCGACGTTCATCAGCAATCGGGTGTCTGAGCACACAGCTGCCTTTTGGAGTTGTTCTCGGTTCGTCTTCAGCAGACTTCCGCCACTGAGTCGAATCTGCTCTGAATGTACGCCAACGCACGTCTCTCCAGCGCTTTTGCTTGGGCGAGGGTCTTCGTTTGCCTTGCAGGCCGCTTGCGGGTAAGCCCCGTCGAGACAGTAAATGTGCTTTGTAGGCCTTGGAAGAAAGACTTTGTAGGAGAACAGGAGTTACCCACGGAAGGCTCCCAAACACCAAATGATAACGGGTATCTGAGAGATTCATTGTTGAAGACGGCACATGACTGTGTGACAGTTCTGGGGCATCGGCGAAGGGTGTGCATGAGCGTTGTTGCTGCTCAAGGGGGAAAGAAAACTCGTCTTCGCAGCGGAAGTACGTCGCCAGGAATGCGGAGAATTTCTGTAGACATGATCCGCCGCAGAACACGTAATCATCCGAAAGGTGATAACCATTGTCCACATTGAGGACAACATTACTCACATTGGCTATTTCGTCCAGCTTTCTCTTGATGCCCGAGTTACAGGGAACAAGGACGTTGCAATTTCTGCAGTGTTCTTCCCGTCCTCGTTTTGATGCGATTAGAGAGGCGACACTCACGGGCTCCTCGATATGTTTGACTGAATGCTGCACAGATGATACATCGCCTTCGTCGACAGACAATTTCGACTTCGGGATCTCCAGAGCAGGCGAAGATCGAGGATGGGGGAACAAGTCATCGGCTGCAGCGGCCAGGAGGTTACTCGACTGAAGGGATGTCAACGACTCGTCAACAAACTGCCCGTGTGCAACTGGTAGAGAGTCTACACGGATCGATAACTGAGCAAAATGCTTGCGAAGTTTGTGTTCTAAATCCCTCATAACGCCTTCGCACTGCGACCTGCTCTGAGGAAAACTGATCTGTCCACCAGAGCCGGTGATTTCGCATGTCACGGAATCTCTGTCTATATTCAGTAGATTTGTAATAAGCTCGACGATTTTCGGGATATTCCCAGTCATGGCCGGCTTGATTGTGAAAGTCACGTGCAATTTACTCTCGCCCACAGTTTCAGCTTCAGAACCACAGGGGGATTTTACTTTCGGCCTGTGACCACCCACTATTTCACCAGTTTCTGAATCAACCAAGGGGCTTTCGAAACCAGTCTCACTTGTCGAATTTCCACTGTCCTTTGAAGGCCGAACTTCGTCAGGATAGAGGACAGCAGGCTGTGGGGAGGTCTTACAGGTGTCCGAGGCGTAGTATATCCTTTGAGCGGCCGAACTAAGGAGAGTGGTATTCGGCATATGATACAGCGCAAGTGGTGGTGTGCACCTGTCTGTTGGGGGGTCGCTCGGGAGGCAAGATGAGTGGGAAAGCATGTGTAAGACTGGTGGAGAACTAGGTCGGACGGATTTCGAGTCCCGTTCGCAAGGGGTAGGGGAGGTGTGTCGTAGGCCTGAGAAAAAGGTATTCAGTTGGTTGTCAAATGAAACTTGTTGAGGGGATGGGCAAACACGATAGGAATCAGTAAGGGGTTTTCTTATCTGTCTCGGCTGACGGATAGGCTTAGTTTGTAACAGTGACAGGCGCTGAAACAAGTAGTGATCACCAAGATCAGAGAATGCGCTGTCTTGTACACAAGGTGGCTTTACAACACCAAAGGCCAAATGGTTGCGCTTGTACTTTAGGCCACATTGCCTGATCCAGCAATCCTCTTCTAGCGGCGACAACAGGGGAAGAGATTGCGCTGCCATTGGCGGCAACGCGGAGGTGAATGGCTGCATTGCGGGGTCGGACAAGAAGATCTTCGGGTCAAATGACGTGAGTTTAATAATAGCTTCTTGAACAGCTGGAGACTGTTTTGGAGGCGTTTGGGTGTGTGGGAGCTCCAAGGAGGAACCAGAGGTGACTTTGTATGAGGTAGATGAAATCGGCACAGCCATCTTTGCAACAGAAGTCTGCGCTGGGACATTTGCAGATTTCTTCCTCTTGGACACGGCAGCGTTCGCCCTTCTCCTGGAACCAGTGGGGGACTTGATACCTGGATTTCCACAGTGCTGCAAGTCAACAGATATGATCGGAGAGACACGAGACACTGACTTCTTTTTGGCCGCAACAATCTGCAGCATACCATTAGTTTCGGGGAGACAGGGTGTTTCAGAGACCGAAGGTTGACACTGTTTGAGGGGCAGGGATTCATTGGGAGCTGAGTCTTTCACACAAAAAGAATCCGGCAAATGTGAGCTGGAATGAAGGGCGGGGGGCATAGGGAAGGCGGCGTGGGTGGATTCACAAAACTGCTTCTGGGGAGTACACCCACTCAGACCAGCCTGACAATTCGGTGAGCGCTTCAAAGCATCCGTTGGGACCGACAGGGACGCGGACAGGAACTTGGTATCAGGACTAGAAGTACGAAGTCTCGAAAAAATCGGCCTCTGTTCAGCTGAGCGGGGTGAAGTCGAATTCAGTGGTCTCGCCGATCCGCCGAAGTAACTGCTAGTAGTTAGCGTTACGGGATGTAAGATCGGCATTGGCTTAAACGCATCATGGGTATTTGATGTTATTATCATGGTAAAATTCGACTGGGGGCGCAAGATTGTAGTGTTGGTACCGTTTGAGGTCGCCGGAGAACGGAAATGGTCGCTTGGTACCTCGGCGCTCCACTTGTTCTGACCATCAGCGTTAACGTATGAAGACGGCTGTTTTGTGAGCTGTACATTTCCCTGGGTCTGGTCGGTCGCACGCTTCGGGAAAGGAATCGAGGAAACGAAAAGAGGTGTCGACGAGGAATTCGAGATTGAAAACGCCGGAGATGACATTTGCGGGTGCTTCGGGGAGCCGACTGGCGAAAAGGGGGGAGACAGATTCAAGCTGGAATTTGGAGTGCTCCCAGGATTGTGCGGTGATGGCGTGGGGGCACATTCGCGAGTACGACATGGCAGGACAAAAACGTCCTCGCATGGTTCATCACTCCGAGCTAGCGCAAGAACATGCTCGATCGTACTGTCTAGCTTCTGAAGATTCATCTTCATCGGTTCGACTTGCTGTCCAACTAAAGACGGTTCCGGTGGACACCTTCCAGCAGTCATCCGCATTGAGTCGGAAGTAGGCACCGCGTCGATAGCATGCACACCAGGAAAAGTTATGCCAGTGTTTTCGACAGGGGAAGGGGGAAGGTGTGACGAGGTTGGATGGTGAAATGGGCTGGGCGGAGCGTCACACAGGGGCGATTTGCTCAAACACATACGCTTTGCCGGCGTCAAAGCAGGATTCGGTGGACAAGAGGTCACACAAGCAACGTGACAGTTGCCATCACTTTTGGCAGGACTGCCGTTAGACAAACTATCAGCAGTCTTATCAGCGCAAGTCGCTGGAGAAATGCTAAGTTTCCTTTTGCAAGTGCCCGATGGCTGCCAGTTACCGCGAGTAATAAAGCTGTCCGTCATCGAACAGAATGCTTGGGGGAGTTGCTTTGGGTTTTGCATGAGGCCTTGGTGTCGACCGCCAAACAAAGCAACTGCTGGCGAATTGGAAACTCCAGAAACAGTCGACATATACATTTGAGCCTCATTTGGATTCGATTCCATTAGAAGAGGCCAATTGCTTCAAGTGACACAACTTGGCATATTGAATAACCTAAGAAAAGTTTGAACGAATTAAGTCGACGAGATAGGCACGAAACTAGCAGAAGGGAGTTGTGGGAGAAAACGAGAGGACGTTAAACTCGAAATGAATAAACTAGAAGAGTCAACATATAAACATTCAGCATGATATGTAGCATATCAAATCTTACGATCTAACAGACGAAAATGTCCAAAATAGACGCTAAACATCCACAAGACAAAACGTTCGCGTTCAAAAAAGGAAATCAAAAATAGGTAGTAAGAGAAACAAATGGCGTCAGTAAGTTCGAATCAGTTTTTATCGGAGGACCGGGGTACTGGGTGGGGCATGAAGTATTCGTACCCCTTTGTTTGTCCAACTACCTCTGAGAATAACCATGAACCAAGATGAATATATGAGGGGTTAAACCTGAGGTTCTTAATCTCTGAAATATTTTTTAGACGTCAAAGTGTGATGACAGGGGAAATGAATATTCAGCATTCTACATCTGGTGATCCGACAATTTCGAAGTTCCTCATACGAATGTTAACATGCTTTTTTAAGTCAATTCGGGAATAAGAGCGTGCACAGCTGAGAAGGGTAGCGGAAGAGTTATCAAACGCCAACTAAACCTTACACTACTCAGTAGCATCGAGATAAGGGCCAGAGCACAATGGTGGAAGTAGCAGTCTCAAAAATGGCAAGATGACGCTGAACTGGAAAATAAACAGATAGTGGAAAAATGTTCGCTTATCCTTCCAACATATACCCTTGACCCATAAGCTTAGACAAACTTACATAGACGGAAACATAGTCCAATTTGAGGAATCGTGCGCCTTTTATCCTTAGCGTAATGGATCAGTAATTCTACGCATCCTTACAGTACAGTTAACGTGGATATGCTCCTTACGTAGGTAACCCCGTAGAGAAAATCGTAAGAGTACATCACTTCCCGCCATCTCCATTAAAAGGATCTGGATATACTGTTTAAATCCCGACCGTTAATCCTGTCGTATGACTGGAGTGAATAGTGCGAAATCGCGGGATAGCGGCTGGGGTTTCACTAGGGGATTCAGTTTTCCCCAGTCCTTCAGAAACAAATAAGTGGGGGAAAATTTACTCGTGCGATTATCTTTATAGTGTGACCTACGCAAGGGGCGTGTTCACGGCATCGGTACTGCAAAAACTTGCCCAGAATAAAACAAGAAGTATCCCTCGGACTTAACTATGGTCTCCTTCACCCCAATTTGGCCCAACTCCCAGGAGAGAACACGGGCTTGCGGGGGAGTCAAATGAATGGTACGCCCGCAAAGTCTCAGTATGAGTTAAGGTATGTGGATAACACGGGCCACTGGCAGTATATTTAGGTTAGAAGATATTATGTTGAATGTCCGTTCACAGGTATTTTTGGGATAAATACACATCACGTAAGGACAAACAGTGGAAGAACTCTTGGCGTAGAAAAGCGATACTGATTGAGTTTTGACCAGAAAAATAAGCATTAACGCTGAAATTGCTCAAGAGCGAAGAACTGCAACCTTTCGAATGACGGCGCCCCAGAGTAGGGACCAATGAAGACGAGTTTAGCGGGATATTGCACGTCAAACTACCTTTCATGGGATATGGGTTTACGGATCAGGTTGGAGTGGTAAACTACGCATCGCTGCTCACTCCAGAATCCATCGGATAGATGAGAGCCATTAGAGTTATGAGTGTTCCATGCGGCACGAAACTAGGCAGGCTGAATAAAATCCGCGTACTCCATCACTGTGAATTCAGTAGATTAAGCATCCGAAGTTTGTGCGGTGTTGTAGATTCAAAGAGCGCTATATAGTGCTTTAAAATGAGAGAAAATTCGGCGCGATTTTTTTAATAACGCAATTTATTGTTGACAGCAACTAGGTCTATTGTTAAAAGAATTATCCGCACATGACCGAGAAAAAACTAAAATCACTGGACAGTGTCCGTTGAATGACTGCGGTCAATGTACTTTAAAAGGCTAGTATGGATAAAAGTATAGCAATTCAGTGACTTAGACAGCAAAAATTAGCCCTTTTGCAATTATCAAAATTACAGAGAATCGAGGCAGGTGATTACGCAACGTTCTTACCTTGTCCAATTCCCTTATTCTAGGGAAAAAAATTCTTCTAAAAAAGATGTTTGATTAATTAATAATAATGGCTGTATTTAGTGAGTGTTCATAGGCATTGTCTCAGTCAGTTTAAGTCAGTTTATTAAGGGAATGAGGCTTTCGCCCTTGCGCTCCCTATTCATATCGATAAACAGAAATAAAGTCATCAATTACATCAGCAAATGCGAAAAGTTAAAAAGTTGGCGGTAAGTGTGAGCTAGGCGCAACAAAAGGATACAGTATGGATCGGGCTAACAGTGTAAAAACTCCTGAGGAAGCAAATATAGGTGGTAGGGTTTTTGGATAGTTTGGCGGCTTAGGAGAAAAACCTGCAGCCTGCGAAATCTGTCGTTTCAGAAAGAGGACAGTGAAGACTGTATCCATCTCGATCTCTTTCATGGAAATGGAACTGCACAAAACAGGCTGCATGAATGAACAGTTTTTCGCTGTTGGTTGAGACATTATTCATAATGTCGCCAGCTGAATTCAGCACAAGTTCCCATAAAATGAGACCGGACAGATGGATCAGAAACCTCGAAATCAATCATAACGGAAGACTGATCCGGTGGATACAGCGCCCGAAAATTGTGGAATTTATTCAGATTAAAGAAAATAGGTGATATTTCACATAAACAAAGAGTACTTTTGCAGAACTTTCATATTCCTAAGTTACGTATTCTAGACTGTAACCGTGATTACAGAGCAGAATTGCTGATATTTAACAGTGCGTACCAGAGGGAAAATAGGAAGATTCACGTTGACTGTTCCGTCAGGGTATTATAGATGGCTCAATGTGGTAATCGGGTTAAAAGTGCGACTTTTTAAAGACTTAAACAGTAAACAGATCCTCTTTTATGAAGGGCTATACCAGAAGAGTTAAGGGCATTTAAACCAACAACGTTCTTTGTGCGTCAAACTTCAGCGTCCAGTGCGAACCGCAGTAACTTAAAAATAGCCCAATACGTTACCGGATTAAATCTACACATTACCCTGATGGCTCCTGATTTTACATGTTCTACAATCACGCAGAATAAATCCAGTCATTGTACGTACTTTTTGGGCAGCCGACGCCCAATGCTCCAAAAGACTGACACTCACGTAGCAGGAAGTACCGATAACTACAAAACTCGTGGCAAGATTTCGTTTTGACCTTTAGCGCTCAAATGAGGCCAATTGTCGTCGTTAATACCCATCAGGGAGCATTAGTGCCATGAAAAGAGAAGGCAAAATATGTAACACGGCAGGGATGAAACCTGTGCACCGCTTATAAATGCTTAAACATTGCGTCAAGTCTGCATACGATGGTCGACAGTTGGAGCCCTTCGAAATAAAAGGTCTAGGAAGACAGAGTAGTATAGGTAACGTTTACTTCAACGAAAGTACGTGCAAGACCGTGACAGTCTGATCTCAATGTCGTTGGCGCGGCCGCTTGACCATGCCAATTTCTGTCCACTTGGCACGCCAAATAATCCCTGCTTACGCGAGCGTGACGTAGTCTTCAGATCAGCAACGCTGTGATTCTGATCACCGTCTCTGTTTCTATCGATTAACCGCAGCCAGACAATACTTCAGACGTGGTTAACCGTACGTCTTGTAGGAGCCAGATCTAATGTCGTCAGTTTTGAAATTCCGAATGACAAATTCAGTCGTTCTGAGTGCTTTTGAGTTAATCGCAGCAGAATGATAAGAAAAATGGATCCTCATGGAGCCTGAAATATATACGTCTTTGACAGCTTATGATGTATTTATATCGTATTTCAGTGCATTAGTTGGATAAGTCGGTGTATGAACGCCCCGATAATACTGAACATCAAATCGAGAGCCTGATTCAAATGTAGGAATGTTAGTGGCATTGTTCCAATAAGCAGGAGAGGTACCATTCTCAAAAAAGACTGAGAACAATGGTAGGGGGCGCTCACCGATCGTTCCTACGGAACTCACTCGTTCCGTTGTGCCTTAAGGGCTCTCTCTCGAGCCCAACCAGCAGCCGCACAGCGGCGCACGATATATAGGCAGAATGGTATATATCATGCACCGCTGTGCGGCTGCTGGTTGGGCTCGAGAGACAGCCCTTAAGGCACAACGGAACGAGTGAGTTCCGTATGAACGATCGGTGAGCGCCCCCCATCATTGTTTATTCCCGATCGAAAACCGACAGCGCAACGGGCTCGTGGCCCGGTGGGTGGAGGCGTGGACTTCTAAACCAACAGGTCGCGAGTTCGAGGCTCGGGTGTTCCACACTTCGGGCTTGGGTATGGCTGGCTGACGACGGCTAGTAAGCCAGAAATGGCCATTCCAGTCTCCCTTGTCTTTGTCGGTAATACCATTCTGCCTAGACTGAGAACAGTTTGCTTAGCAGAGGGGCACTTCTTCTAGCTGGTTAATAAAAGCGTTCGGGATGTTGTCAGTTCCAAACGAATGCGCATTACTAAGTCGGCTCATCTCTTTCTGAATACTTACAGGAGTAAAATTATTGTTGATGAGGAACGCACCAGATTACCGGGCAGTTGAAAAAATGTGGTCAGTTTCAAGAGCAGAAATGTTGGCAAAGGACGACTTAAACAATTCTGCCCTACCTGACTTCTCTTTTATGAAGCTATTGATGCAACTGATTAGAGGTAGAATGGCTTAGTGGGGCTTAGCAGACCCTCGGAGATGGGAGATTTCAGCAAAAGATCCGGGAGGATTTGCATCATTGACGGCTAATAACGATCTACGCCTATCTCGCCCAAGCTTCGCCTTTAAAGCTAGATTAAGTATGTTTGCCATGCTTAAGTGAATAGATAATTAACCTGTCGATGGCTCCTTAAGCTGCTTTTTCAACTTTTAAGCCTGTTTTAGGAAGTGTGGGAGAGTGGGCGTTTCGACATTTGATCTTAACTTCTTCAGCGGAATGAAATCGAATAGGTCTTCAGTTAGACACTTAAAAATCGTAGAAAAAGTTTGGATCATTATTCGGAAAAATATTGCGCCAGTCTAGAGTGGTTGTGAAGCTATTTACTAAGGCCTTGTCAACGTCAGCAAAGTCAACGTAGTTGCGTTTTGCTGCTGGCTTTGTTGAAAGGGAAAAAAAGAGGACAAAGATGAACTAACGCGTCATCATTTGTAGAGAGGTTACGATTGAAATTCATAAATAAAAGTGGATGCCACAGGCAAATCTTATACATTACCTTTTCTGGTTAATGAGCGGACTAACTGAGACCAGTTATAAAGTGAATAGCATCCATAAACTTCTGGAGTTTAGGCGGAGAAGTATTTGCATGTCAGTCAATTTCTGGCAAATTAAAATATCTATCGATGATTCTGACAACGAACGGAGATTCTGCAATTTTTCAAAGTGGTCCCGGAGATGGCTTCCATTGCCGGAGTAACAAGAGAGATTGTATGGACAGCGAATTAACGATTCCTTTTTCGGGAGGATTAATGATAAAAACAGGTATTTCCAGAGAAATAAGAGATGCCTGGATCATAGGGTGAATGTGGAGATTCCATCTGCATGAGGATGTAGTGACATTTAAGTCCCTTTTGTTTTAATTAGCTACAATGCGCTTTTTAAAGAACTTGACACAACTTTGAATGAGACATAGAACAAGCATGTTCATTTTTACCTGTTGACGACTTTGTTCTTATTTACTAGTTTGTAACTGTTGGGATATTGCTATCTTCGTTTCCTGGATAGCCTACTCACTGTTCCAAACTAATTGTTTTATCACTTACGTTGGTGACGCTGTATCGTCCATAGCTCCTTCTGTTTAATTTCCGTGCATAACTTTTTCCGTTCGGATTAATCATCACTCTATTTTTTATTGATCAGATTATTTCTCTAACACTTATTTGCTATTCACGCTGTCTCACCTTTTCATCCAATACGAGTGCTTCCCTTCAATTTCACTGCAAACGCACCAGTCATCTACCCTAATTATCTGACCTCTGACCGACATCGACTAATAATGTCCAACGATTTTACGAGCCAGCCGACAGTCGGCATTCACACCTTTGACCTGCCAGACGTGTGGCTTGGTGACATCGCGTTGTGGCTGTGCATTGTAGAGTCCCGTTTCGCCCTCCGTCACATTACACGAGAGGACACGAAATTTCACTATGTTGTGGTAGTACTCCCAATGGATATCGCCACCGACAGCACAGATTTCCCGCCACAGAGGCCCCTTGTACTGCGTTAAAGGAGGCTCTTTTTTCACGCATTTCCTTGTTAACGCAAAAACGTGTGTAACGCTTAATTTCTGAGGAGGAGTTCTGTGACAGGAAGCCAACACAGCTTCTTAGACGTTTGGAGCAGTTGATAGACGGACAAAAGCCGGATGCCACCATATTCAAGCAGCTATTTCTCCAACGGTTACCTCCTTCTGTGCAAGCTATCCCTGCACCAAACATTTCGTCTTCGACTGTGCAGATGCTCGCAGAGACTGCTGACCGTATACTCGAGTACTACCAGCCTCCTGCTACGGTAAAAGTCGCTAGGCAAAGCACAATTACCTCCAAAATCGAGGATGTCGTCAAACGCGTGGATGCCCTCACTCTTGAAGTCTCCCAACTCCGGGCCACTCATGTCTATAACTCTCATAGTCCTGCAATTTCTCGCCGCCCGAGATCTCCCACTTCAAACCAAACTACGCTTGATGGTTTCTGTTGGTATCATCAGAATTATGATTCTAACGCCCATCGCTGCCACTCTCCGTACAAGCACAAGACTTCCGCGTTGGAAAACCCCGCTGCCGACCAGTAAGGGCGACGAACGTTGTCGGCACATCCTGTCCCAGTCGCTTACTCCACATCTATGACAGGACTTCCTGTCGTAATTTTCTCAGGGATACTGGTGCGGAGATCAGTCTAATCCCACCAACCTTGACTGACCGTAAGTCACCAAACTCTTCATTTTTCCTCCAAGCAGCTAACAAGACTTCTATCAAAACTTTTGGTAAACGATATCTAACGCTAGATTTGGGTCTAAGACGCTCATTTCCTTGGCTATTTACTGTCGCTCATGTTCATACTGCCATTCTCGACGCTGATTTTATATCCTCTTTCGGACTCTTCGTGGACATCAAGTTCCATAAATTATTTGACCCAGGGGCTTCTTAACACTGAAAATGTTTTACCCGTAACCTTTCATCACCTAATTTAACAATTCCTTCGTCTACTCGCTATCATCGTTTACTTTCGGAATTCCCATCTATCACATGACCCCTACAATTTAATCAACGTCTCAAGCATTCTGTTGTACATTTTATTTCAACAACTGGACCACCCGTGCTTAGCCATCCCCGTCGTCTAGCCGCCGATAAGTTAGCCATAGCCAAGGCTGAATTCAGTCACATGATGAAGCTAGACATGGTCAGGCCTTCCACTTATCCAAGGGCTGCACTTCTATATATGGTATGCAAAAAGTCTCTCGTTGACTGGCGCCCATGCTGGGATTACCAACGGTTAAACACCTGCACAGTGCCCGACAGGTATCCATTCCCCCATCTCCACGACTTTTCATCTAGCCTGGCCGGAGCAACAATATTTTCCAAGGATGGCTTAATCAAAGCTTTCCATCAGATGCCCCTTGCTCTAGAAGACTTCCTAAAACGGCGATTACAACGCCGTTGGGTCTGTTTGAGTTTGTCAGTATGTCTTTTGCGCTATGCAACTCAGCTCAAACTTTTCAGAGCTTCATCAATGAAGCCCTCCGCGACTTACCTTTCGTTTTTGTCTATGCCGACGATGTTCGGGTAGCAAGTTCCGGCGAACACGAACACCTACAACATTTACGCCTAGTTTTGAACGATTGAGCCAATTTGGCGTTTTCATTAATGTTTCTAAATGCGTTTTTGGTGTACAGTCGCTGTTTTCCTAGAACATCGTGTCGATGTTTTTGGTTGTCATCCCATAGATGCAAAAGTTTCAGCTGTTCGCGATTTCCCCATTCCCACTTCTTTTCAACCACTGCACCGTTTTATAGGCCTTGCCAATTCCTATCGACGTTTTATCGCTCATTGTGCTCAATTAATGTTACCACTTACCAGTCTTTTACGCGGAAACAACCGCGAGTTATCTTTTCCTGACGCAGCTGTAGAGGCTTTCCATCGTGTCAGGAAGGCTCTTGCGCATACAACTGCCCTTGTCCACCCTATATCTGACGCCCCACTTTCCATTGTGGCCGAAGCCTCCAGTTTCGCTATAGGTGCTGCCCTTTAACAACAGACGCCCGCTGGCACCCAGCTCTTGACTTTCTACTCTGCCAAATTGACATCCCACAAACTCGCTATGGCACTTTTGGTAGGGAACTTCTTGCAATTTATTTATCCACTAAGTATTTTCGTAATTAAAATGAGGGCCAAGATTTTTGTATTTATACTGACCACAAGCCTCTTACTTATGCCATTTCTACTTCTTCTGACAAGTATTCACCCCGCGAGGCCCGCCATCTCGATTTTATTTCTCACTATACCACCGACATTCGATTTCTTTAAGGCCTTTTTAATCAAATTGCTGACTGTCTTTCTCGGCCGAGCATTAATGCCATCACCCGTCCTTCCATCGATTTGGAGCGCATGGCAGAACTGCAAAACCAGCAGACTTTCATTGAGAGCCTTCAGCACACTGGTCTTCAGCTTGAAGCCATTCCTCTTTCCACCACCCCCGGTACAATCTTTTGTGACTTATCGCGCAGTGCCTTCCGACCCGTAGTGCCAAGCGAGATGAGACGAGATGTTTTTGCCGCGTTGCACTACCTTGCTCACCCTGGCATCTGCACTACACAGCGCCCCGTCAGCGAGCGTTTCGTTTAGCCAAGCATAAACACTGATATCCGGCAGTGGACACGTTAATTTTTGGCCTGTCAGAAGGCCAAAGTCGAGCGGCACAGTAAAGCTCCCATTGGCACTTTTTTGCACCCGACGCACTTTTTGCACATGCTCATATCGATCTGGTAGGCCCTTTTCTAACATCGCGTGGCTGCAACTACTTACTTATTGTGATTGACCGACTTACCCGTTGGCCCATTGTAAATCCCATACCTAACATAACTGCAGATTCCGTTGCTCATGCATTTTTGCAACACTGGATCTCCCATTATGACGTCCCCTCAACTATTACCACCGATCGAGGCCAACAATTAGAGTCTAGACATTTTAACAGCCTTGACGACCTCCCGGATGTTCTCGCATACGCACGACAGCATACCACCCCTCATCCAACGACTTAGTCGAGCGTTTCAATCGGAAACTCAAGGCCTCGCCCAGAGCTTATGACAATCCTTTTCATTTGAGCGAGCATCTGCCTTTGGTCATACTCGGTACCCGTACTGAAGCCCGACTTGGAGTGTTCCGCTGCCGAACTTGTCTACGGTACCACCCTACGGATTCCCTGGGATTTTTTTCAGGTACTCTCAAAGCTCAGCCGATTTGACTCCGAGCGATTATGTGCAAAGATTGCGCCAAACCATGAGTCATGTTCGAGCCACTCTTCCGTTTGCTCCAACGAGTAAGTCGTATATCGACCCGAATCTACTAACATATTCTTTTGTATTTGTCCGCGTAGATAACGTTCGTCGGCCACTACAACAGCCCTATCACAGCCCATTTCCAGTACTATCCCGCACGGACAAGCATTTTACAATTGACACTGGAGGTCGCACCGACGTGGTCCCAGTCGATCGCTTGAAGGCGGCTTATAGTTACAGGTAGACAATACAGAGGGGATAGAATCATGGCCTTCAGGATCGTCCGAGGGCTAGATTGTACTCTTCAGTTAGAAGATTTCTTCAAGCTGACGCAAACGACAATGTTCAAGGCCACCAAAACAAATTTAAGATAATGCATGCCGAACTTGAGGTGCGGACCAAATTCTTCTCCCACCGGCTGGTTGAAGGATGGAACAAATAGCCGATACAAGCGAAGATGCGAGTTCCAGGAAGTAGTTGATCAGAAGAAGAAGAAGAAGCGATCGCTGGAACAATGGCTTTATTCGCCTGACGTTTCGGATTCTCTCTTGAATCCATCATCAGAGACAGTTGCAGAAAAGGGGTGTCTCGTGTACAGGAAGTCGCAGTATTTATAGGATGCGGTCGCCATGCT
>CACRXP010000276.1:383685-401436 GCA_902702965.1 Spirometra erinaceieuropaei | reverse complement strand
AGCATGGCGACCGCATCCTATAAATACTGCGACTTCCTGTACACGAGACACCCCTTTTCTGCAACTGTCTCTGATGATGGATTCAAGAGAGAATCCGAAACGTCAGGCGAATAAAGCCATTGTTCCAGCGATCGCTTCTTTTTCTGATGGAACAAATAGCCGAACTCCGTTGTCTTGTCGGACAACGCTTTGACCTTCTAAACAAGTCTGGATAAATGTATGCTTGATGGTCAAACATTTGCACGATATCAATGGCTGTCTTAATTGCTATGTAAATATCTGCATGTTTTTTTCATACGTCTATCTGTAAATATGGTTTTCCAGGGCTCTGCTTATATCCCTCATATATTCTGAAATATACGGAGCCTCTTTTAATTTCATCAAGCGAACAACCTCCACTCATCACATTGCCTCTTACTATTTCACAGACTCCAATTGTGCTGAGGCGCCAGACTATCTAGCCTTTCCTTACCTGTTCCTCATTCTTGAACTTACTAATTGTTTAACTGAATGGAAGGAACACAACTCTGCGCGACGCGCTCGGCATGTGTGTGATTGTCATGTCGTTTGACTATGGATTGTTAATTCTTGCATATCTCTTGTCTTATCCTTATATCCATAGTCTGGGGTTGACGGTTCTGTCCTTAGCGCTCGTGACACACTTACGCCCAGTAACTCTGCGTCATCCCTTATCCCACAGACTCTTCCCCTTACGCTCAGCGGTCGTCATGTCCGTTTTCCCGACCGTTGCTAACTTGTACAATGTGAATAACGCTCCAGCCTTTTCCTTCACTTAACAATATTTTTTTGAACTCCGTTATCCTAGAAGGGGAAGAATTGTTGTGACATTTAATTCCGTTTTGTTTTAATCAGTTATAATACGTTTTTAAAGAACTTGACATAACTTTCAATGAGACAGAACAGGCACGTGCATTGCTACCTGCTGACGACTTTGTTCTTATTTACTAGTTTGTAACTGTTGGGATATTCCTATTTGCGTTTCCTTGATAACCTACTCACTGTGCCCAACGAATGGGCTTATTAATTACAAGGTTATAAAGCAAGCTCACTTGTATAACTTAAACCTAGATCCTACATGGTAAGCATTCCGAGATTAGGTTATTCCGAACAATTATGGGCCAGGAAGTTTGCAGGACCAAAAGACATGAATCTACACTTGGATGACGTAAACTCCATCTGTCATGTTGAACTTCGTCCGCTTAAATGTAGTAAATCTTCATTAATTTTCTCAACAAAAATATCTGCGGTGTCCTCAGAAGATTAATAAACCCACTTGGGGTCATCGGCGCATGTAAAAGTTTGCGAATTCCTAAATTCAGTCGACATATCATTGATGTAAAGAAGGAGGAGTAACGGACCCAGAGCCGTGCCTTGAAGTACGCCACGCGTGCTCGAATGAGGTGTCTATTAACTAATACCAGTCATGACTTTCTGAGAGCGGTTTGATACGTATGACCTGACGAAGTCGAGTAGAGGAGATCGGATGCCGATAGCTTCCAAATGTACCAAAAAATGTCTATATGGCACCTTGTCAAGGCTTTCCCAAGATCATATTAGATGACTTTCACTGACTGCCGTTTACTGCGAAGAGAAGCGATTAGATTAAGAAGGGCTTAGTGGCCACTTTCTTGGGATCTTTCCGGCAAAAACGACGGTGCCTAGTGCTCAGAAGCTGAGATGCTTAGCAAGACAGAGATCAGAAATTTCATTGAAAATTATCCTTTCAAACACTGTTGCTGGAGACGATGTTTTGTGCCCTTCCTGATAGTTATTAAAATCGGGCTAGCATCCAGACTTGTAGACAGGAATGATGATTGACGTTCTCCATGTTTGCGGGAAAACCCGCTCAAAATATAAAACAAGAATAAATGACTAAGCAGTATGGGAAGGTTAAGTGTCTGTTTGATAGTCGAATTTGAAATCCCGTCCATTCCCGAGCAGTGTGAGTTTTTCGGACGGCTTATATGTTTCTTAATTACGTCTGAGGAGACATACATTGTGTTATGACCCGCCTGGTACTTGAAATCCCGTGGAGCGTATACGCACTCGACTCTTGTCCCTAATACCATCGCGGCAGAGAAGGAGAATGCGACCGGCAACGAAAATGTGTATTAGAAAATTGCAAGCCAAAATTAACTGGACGTAGCGCATGTTTATAACGCCCTATCGTGCTTCGTCGGCATTCGGCCCAATGCCCATCGGAAGAATATTCCAGACGAACCGGTCGATAATTCGAACATGCAGATCGATCAGGCCCGAGAGGAAAAGCCAATGGAGAGGCGCCACGATTAAGATGACAGCGTAGTAGAGAAAACGCACGTGCCTCCCGTGATTGGCTTGCTCTTGTTTTTGGGAGTGTGGGCACTCCCAACAGATTGTATTCAGTGTCCTATCTGAAAGTGAACGAAAGAAAGGAACTGGGTCGAGCTCAGCAGCAAGGTGTTTTGCAAAGGAAGCCCTAAACGACTCCGCCTTGTCAGTGTCATTAATGAGGAAGATTTTGTTATCGTCCAGCAAGGGTGGAACTTCCTGACCACGCTTAAAGGAGGACAGATGAGAGAAAATTCTAACAATGAATTTTGTAGGGTTCAGACCACTGAGATCAAGTAATTTTCTTTGCCTGTTGCGCGCTTGGCGCATCCTCGGGGCCGTTTCGAAAATTTATGTGATTCTTAAATGAATGGATAAAGAACGAGTGGAAAGGTCATGCAGTTGTCGTCTCAGCATTTTATACTGTTGCGAAGAAAGTATGGAGCAGGGAAATTCAAGGAGTCAAACTTGAGATATCTACGAGGCACACAATCTAAGACCGTTTTGAAAACATCAGACATGGCGTTCCAAAGAACTGTTGCATCAGCACAGGAGAGAAAGCCACGCCAATCCAATGATCTACTCTAGTTATTTATTAAGTCCTTGTCTACGCAGTCGTAATTTAGATAGGTCCGAATTGTGTTGGATTTCATTGAAAAGGCAAACGGTAGGCAGCAATAAATAAGTATGTGGTCCCTATCAAAAAGGTCTTTTTTGAAAACAACAAAAGGAGTAGCGATGTCATTGGTAAAGATCAGATTTAAAATACGATTTTCTCTTGTTAGAGAGCGCACAAGTTAAGACCAGTTGGAAAAATTGGCCATATCTTGGAAAGGTTGGAATCTAGGAGGACAGATATTCGAAACCCAGTCTATTTCATAAAGGTCAAAATTCCCAGTTATTATCTTAACATCGAAAGCAGATCCCGAAACTAATTTAATGATTTCACAAAGTTGTACATCAGCTCTGGCTGAAGAGTTTGGGGGATTGTGGATACATCCAATAATTGCCTTTCTTTGCGGTGAGAGATGAACAGATGCACAGCAGAAGGTTTCCGCTAATGAGGGGGAACCGGGTAATTGGGAGAGTGCTTTCGGTAGGATCTAATACAAAGAAAGCAACCGACTCTCACATCTAGCTGTGCGGTCTTGACGATAGAAATCGAAGTCATATATAGGAAAGGAAGAGTCAGGAATTAGAGAATGGATCCAGGATTCTGTCATACATATAATGTCAGGCGTCATTTCGAGAGCAATGGCTCTGATTTGTTTATAACAGACCTGAAATTCAACAATATGATATTGACTGTGTTTTGAGCAGCATGACTATTGCCGACCTCATTCAGAAAAAAATTTGAAGGTAGAAATGTAAGATGTAATTTATTGTTATTTGGGGAACGAGTACCAATAAGTCCACAATTATTGATATATGGGTAGTCAGCAAGAAAAGGCCGAGTGGGTGACCTAAACGGTATAGGGCTAAAGTTTTCAGACGCCAGAATACTATGCGAGTTAGGACAGGGATAGGCTTGTTAATAATTACCTTTGAGAGGAGGGGGAGGAAGAGGAACCTAGAAGGATGGTAGAAACCAGCGGACAAGTGTAGACAGCCATGAAAATTAAAAGGTGGGAAACCAGGTCTAGGATGGAAGCCAAAGGAGTTAGGCTGACTTACGCGAGAACAGTTGGCGTTAAGTTGTGGGAAGCCGAAACCAGGTTGGAGGGTAAATGCGTTAAGGCGATTCACAGCAGGACTATTTGCAAGATAGATAGTAGGGCTTTGATAAGTGACCGGTATGCGGGACAGGGAATCACTTGGGCGTATAATTAAACCTACGGAGTTTATAAATGAGGTAGGCTGTAAGGGCTCAGTAAACCAAAGAGAAGGTAGCATACCACTGAATGAGATTATGCTACCTTCTCTTGGATCAGAGTTATATTTGGCTTTTGGACCACACCGTTCTGACGCCATGTCTCAGACAGAATAGAATAGGTTTATTATAGTGCTCTTTAGACACTGTTAGTCTCCTACGGACTCAGGAGAAAACCTAAAACGAACTCATCCACTTCGACTGCACTTTGACTTCATTTGTTGTGGGTGTCTGTTTAGCCAATTGGGCGCGAATTGAGAGTTTGTTTTAAGCTAAAAAACCTGAGTTCCAAAGAAAAATAATCTCAAAAGTTTTAAGAAAGAACGATATGTGCAGTATAAAAATTGAAGTCTGAAGTTTGGTAGGTTTTAGGGGCATGAATAATATGTCCTTCATGAAAATTGAAGAACTTTTATGTCGGCCTGACCTTGACAGTATTTTCCAGCTGGGTAAATTTGGGTGTTTTCTAGTTGGTTGTTGTCAGTCTATCTGGCCATCTGTAAAAGGGCGGTCGCCCATTTCCTTCGTGTTTTTTAGGAGGCTTGTCATAATTGTCTAGATCAAAAGCTGTAAAAGATGAATATATACCAGGAGTAAGAAACGTTCAATGGTAAGTCACAATCAAGGATGTCAAAGCAATGTTGAATCATGTATAATATTGCTCTTGTGAATGTGAAATTATAGGAGTACTGGCTGACTGTTTACCATGATTTAGTGTAGTTCAGTCAGTCAGTCAGTGCAATTGAGGGAAATAGGCTTACGCCTTTGAACTCCCTATTTGTACACAAAAAATCGATAAACAAACAAAAATGTGAATAAATTACAGCACTAAGTGAATGCATACATTGATTCACATATGTCACTAGTCACATGGCTAAAAAGTCACATAGTCCGCTTGTTCCTGCAGCATATATCTGTCAAGGCGACATTTAAATGTCTCCACAGATTGAGACATGACAACCGTCTCGGGCAGATTATTCTACGGTTCCACGACACGGTTGGAGAAGAAATATTTTCTCACATTCAGTCTACCCCGTGGCACACGTAGCTTGAAGGGATGTCCCCGGAGGTGAGTTGTAGTGGCGAGCTGGAAAAAGTCATCGCGCCGAAGGGCACAATCCAAGCCGCGCATTTGTATCATGTCTCCGCGCAACTGCCTATAACTCAGAGGATAGAGATTAAGGTTGGTTAAGCGGATCTCGTATGGCAGTGCACTTTGACCTCTTATTAATTTTGTTGCTCGTCTCTGCACCCTTTCGAACAGATCGTAATCCTGATGCGTCCACGGTCTCCAGGCCTGAATCGTATATTCGAGATGGGGCCTTACAAACGTGCCGAAGACTTTGGTGAAGCAATCTTCATCGAAAACTACGAATGCCTGCTTGATGGCATATAGCATTTATGTTGCGGCCTTGGCCGCCTTACAACATTGTGTAGAAGGCTTTAGGCTGTCTGCAACCCAAACTCCGAGATCTTTCTGAGTTTCTGCTTCTCGGAGTGGCATTCCGTTCAGATGGTATTGCCGCGTACTAGGGGTCTGATTTCCGAGGCGCAGAAGGGTGCATTTGTTCAAATTGAAGGACATGAGCCATCTGCGGGACCACTCGTCCAATCGACAAAGATTTTCTTGGAAGTCGGTCTCATCGGCAGCATTCTGGATGACTTTCCAGATTTTTATGTCATCCGCAAACATGGCACAATCACAGTCCAACCCATATACACAATCATTGATGAACAAGAGAAAGAGGATTGGTCCGAGCACCGAGCCTTGTGGGACCCCACTCTCTATGAATGTGCACCTTGATTGCTGTTGTTCTACGCAGAAAATTTGGGAGCGGCCGTCAAGGAAATTTTGGATCCATTTGAGAAGTTTGCCACCGATGCCCATAATTCTTAACTTGTGTAGGAGACGCTGGTGCGGAACACTGTCAAACGCCTTCCGAAAATCAATATAGGCAACATGCACGGTGTGTTTTGCGTCCAGTGCTCGTGTCCAACTTTGCATTGTGTATAGCAAATTCGTAACACATGATCTTCCCGTACGGAAACCATATTGTGCATTGGACAAGAGGTTGTGGGTTTCCAAGTAAGCCATCAACTCCTTTTTGATGATTTTCTCCATCACTTTGCAACCGATTGATGTCAGACTGACGGGTCTGTATTTTGTCGCCTGAGCACGACTACTGCTTTTGTAAAGGGGTGTAGTGTGGGCCGTCTTCCAGTCTGTGGGAAGAATTCCAACATCAAACGATTTCTGGCACAGAAAGGATAGTGGTTTGGCCAGCTGTTGGACAAGCTCAAAGAGCAGCTTTGCTGGGATCTCGTCCGGACCGGGAGATTTACATTTCTTCAAGCTTTTCAGTTCTTCCAAAATCGCTTCTTCTCGAAACACAATATTTTCGATAGTGGATCTCTCATGTTCTCAGAATTGGATCGGGTAAATTCTGCTTCTCTTGTGAAAACGGATCGGAAAAATTGAGAAAAGTGCCCAGCCTTATTTGTACTGCCCGATATCTCCAAGCCGTCATCAACCCTCATAACAGCAATGGGATTCCTGTTACGTGTGCTTTTCCGCAAATAGCTGTAAAGCAATCTCGGATTTTTAACGGCTCGGTGGAGCAAATTACTCTCAAAATCTCGTCGCCTCCTGAAAATCAGACTTTTCACCTTATTTCTTTGAACTTTGTATTCTGTAAACGCTGCATTATTGTTTTTCCCGCGAAATTTCTTCCATAACCTTCCTTTCTTGTTGATCTCCCTTTTGAGTTCTCGTGTTAGCCACCGAGGGCGGTTGGATGTCCTAGGCTTTGATAAGGGACAGTGGTTCTTCATTAGATGCAGTAAACGATGCTTGAATAAATTCAATTCAATTCAATTCAATTATTTTATTAAAGACCCGTCGGGGTCCCATCAAAGCAAGCAAAAATAAATTTACATGCAAATTTTAGACGATGTAGGCAAAATCTGCACAAAGTGCAATGCATAGTTTTTNTATGTTGCTGGGTTGGAAAAATAGGAGACAAGAAAATAGGATTTTGGGAATTGTTAGCATAATACGAGGGGTAGTTTATGTTAGGTGGCGGACGTAATGGTTTCGGGAAACAGTTAACATCAGGAAAGGGCTTTATTATTTTGGGTGTCAGGCTAGCAACGGGATTGGAAAATTTATCAGCAATGCAATATACTTGCATTTTGCAGTCTGATGTGTAAGAGGGCTTCACAACTGTGGCGTTAAGTTGAGAATTCAGGATAGGAACAGGTAAAGACCTCCCTGAACTCTCATCTAGTTTATTAGACCTAACTGCAAGGTCAGACCTGAGTGGCCAGGCGTGGGAACGGGGTGGATTCGATGTCAGTTTATTAACCAAATCACTATTCTGAGTGCTGGGAGCCGGTTGTGCTTCAAGGACTAGCTCATCTTTACTGCTAAGATCAAGCTCCCTTATAAATTTGGGAGCCGCATTTGAACAATCCTTGCTCCGTGGGGGAGTTTTAAAGAGGCTAGTTTTAACCGTCTCTGTGATAATGTGATCAGTCGAAGAGCTAGATGGAACTGGGGCCGCTGTAGATAGTGGCGGGATTTGGTCGACATCAGATGGAGAAACTGCTTTAGAGGAAAAAGACATTTGGGTAGAATTCGGGGGTGGCTTTACGTTTGGTAATATGGGAGAAATTTTTCGTTGCAGTGGAGTCTGGTCTCGACTAATAAAAAGTTTATTTGCCCTGAGGTATTGAGTTGATCGCTCCAAATGGGAGAAAATAAAATCCACTTCAATCGATGAAAAGAGTTTGACAAGAATGGGTGGATTCTTGCTCCTAGATGAAAGCCTTTTGGCTTCCGCGACCCTAAAGTTGAAGCCGCAT
The DNA here is from genome assembly GCA_902702965.1 of Spirometra erinaceieuropaei. Classification (NCBI taxonomy): domain Eukaryota; kingdom Metazoa; phylum Platyhelminthes; class Cestoda; order Diphyllobothriidea; family Diphyllobothriidae; genus Spirometra; species Spirometra erinaceieuropaei. The sequence continues at coordinate 393,371 of CACRXP010000276.1, read as the reverse complement.
GAAAAAAGGAATTGAAAGGCAACATCAATTGGCTGTCTACTCTTGGGAACGTTTTTTAATATAAAGTTGAAACTTCGTTTGTGCCTGTCTTCAGTCTCAGTCGCAACCAGGTTAATGAGAGGCATGAGCTTCTCACACTGCTGAGACGTAAGCGTTGGCAAATTTCCGTCAAGAAGGGCACCAAGGACAGAAAAAATTGATCCGCAACGAGACATAAAGTTGTTAAAATCATCAAGCGCCCCTAGATCAATTTTTTTCATATGAACACTGGGTTTCAGATGAAGTTTAGTTTCCTTCAGATTTCGACGAAGGGTTGCTTGAGGTTTCATGCCGAAAACGCAATACAAGACTTAAGTCCAAATATTTATATGGATGATAACTGCCGAAACTTCGAGGATATATGGATGAGGCTACGTATGATGAATCGATTTATGAAAGCTGCAAATATTGGTGGACCAGACAGCACAATTTATACTAAGCAGGTTTTACTCAATACCAGAATGCAAACTAGAAAAAAAACGGGCAAATGACAATTTCGTAGGTGGTAAAACAGAACTATGAATAAATCTGAATTGGATAATGAGGCTATGTAGGATAAAATAGATAACAGTATAATTCTCAATAAACTGACGATGAAAGCCGTTAGTGGAGACGGTTTATCGTTTAAAATATAATGTTAATCTATATTTTTACGAGGAAAACCTTTTGTATATGCAGGTAAGACTTGATAGGATTGAGGCTATGTTGGGTGAAAAACTGCGACAATAGATTTCTGCTTTATGACAAATCGCAGAAACACGACAGGAAGCGAAGAAGACTTATGACAAAAAATAGAAAATTTCGTCAGGTCTACACTGGAAAACTGTGCAAGGGATTAAGAAATTGAATCCAAAAATATAACTTTCACTTATCTTTTCAAAATCGTGCTGCGCGCGTTGACCTCCGCTTCGGAGGTGGTGTTCAGGGCGCAGTCGTCGGCGAAGAGGAGTTCGTGCCCGGTGGCTGTGGATACGCGCGATTGGAAGTTCATGCGCCGGTGATTCAGGAGATGACCGTCCGTTCTATAGGCGATGCGGATTCCAGGGCGTTCGTCGCGGTAGGTGTCCATCAGCATGGCAGAGAACATAAGACTGAAGAGGGTAGGCGCCAGCACACAGCCCTGCTTCACTCCGTTGGTCACTGCGAATGCCTCTGAGACAGCTCCGTTGTCCGTGACTCGCGCCATCATACCGTCGTGCAGCTGACGCACCATCTGAGTGAATCGCTCCGGACAGCCGCATTTCTGCGTGATCTTCCACAGTCCTTCACGATTCACCGTGTCGAAGGCCTTCGTCAGGTCCACGAAGTTAGAGTATAAGTGGGTCCGCATCTCCTGGCACTTCTCCTGAAGTTGGCGGGCGGCGAAAATCATATCCGTGGTCCCACGATGACGACGGAAGCCGCATTGGCTTTCCGGCAGGAGGCCCTGTTCCAGATGGTTGTTGAGGCGGTTGAGCGGGATGCGAGCGAAGATCTTCCCGGCGATGTTCAGTAGGGAGATGCCGCGGTGGTTGTCGCAGACTTGGCGATTCCCTTTTCGCTTGTATAGGTGCACGATTGTTGCGTCCTTGAAATCTTGCGGGACTTCACCTTGACGCCACATCTCCTGGAAGAGCGCAGTCAGGTGATCCATCAGTAGGGGACCTCCGTGCTTGTAGACCTAAGCAGGGATTGCGTCCGATCCGGGTGCTTTCCCGCTGGAGAGTTGCTGCACGGCCCTGATGGTCTCCTGGAGAGATGGCGGGAGGTCGAGGTCCACGTTGGTCTCCACTTGCGGCAAGCGGGCGTTGGCGGCGTCGGAGATGACGGAAGGGCGGTTGAGGACGCCCTGGAAATGCTCGGCCCATCGCTGTAGTATTTGCGTCTTCTCAGTCAGGAGAGTGCTGCCGTCGGCGCTGAGGAGAGGAGCAGTGCCCTACGTCGGCGGACCGTAGACAGCTTTGATCGCGGAGAAGAAGTTCTTCCATTCGTTGCGGTCCGCGTAGCCTTGGATCTCCTCAGCTTTGCAAGCAGTCCAGGCGTCCTGCATCTCGCGCAGTTGTTGCTGAAGCTGTCGGCGACTGCGGTAGAAGGCAGCTCTGTTGTCCTCAGTGGGGTGATCTACGTAGGCTGTGTGTAGGCGGTTCTTCTCGGCAAGCAGATTTCTGATGGCAGCGTCGTTGTCGTCGAACCAGTCCTGGTGTTGGCGGGGAGCGCGACCGAGGACGGTGAGCGCCGTCGACTGGACCGTGTCTCACAGTTGACACCAGCGGTTCTCCACGGAGGCGTTCGCGGCAGCGGCGGCATCGGCGATGGTGAGGTTGTCTAGCCGTTGAGCTAGCTCATTGCTGGAATGAAGATGATGAGCGGGCAAAGACAACAAAGCAACATTCAGCTTACCTGGGGGTCGCTTACCTTGTGGTCTCCTGCGAGGCTGTAGGCGAATACGCATCTTCGAGATGACGAGGCGATGGTCGGTCCACCCGTCAGCACCCGCGATCGCCTTCGTCACCAGCACGTCCCGCTGATCTCGCCTCCGGACGAGGACATAGTCCAGCAGGTGCCACTGACGCGACCGAGGATGCCTCCAGGTGGCCTTCTCTCGCTCCGGCTGACAGAAGAACGTGTTCGTCAGGATGAGGCGGTGTTATGCGCAGGTGCGAAGGAGAAGCAGGCCGTTGTCGTTTGAGCCGTGGAGACCGTAGGGACCCAGCACTCCCCTGCAGGCAATATGATCGGTGCCGACGCGGGCGTTGAAGTCGCCAAGGACAATCAACTTGTCCACCTTCGACACAGTCGCCAAGAGGGCGTGCAGGTCCTCATAGAATTTGTCTCTTGCGGCGGCGTCGGGGCTGCTCATCGGCGGAGCGTAAACGCTGATGATGGTGGCGAATTTGCCTCCTCGCCGGAGAGCCAGGCGGAGACTCATCAGGCGATCGTTGATGCCCTGCGGCAGACAGGGCAGTCGTCCCACGATGTCGGTCCGGATGGCAAAGGCGACACCCGCGTCACGTCGCCCTGCCCTGGGTCGACAACTCCAGAAGAAGGTGTAGCCGGCACCCACCTCCTCCAGTTGGCCTTCTTCGGAGAATCGGGTCTCGCTGAATGCGGCGATGTCCACCTTGTAGCGCGCCAGTTCTCGTGCCACTAGCGCCGTCCTCCGTTCCGGTCGGTTGCTCCTCGGATTGTCTAAAAGGGAACGAACATTCCAGGCTGCCAGAGTGAGCGGACTCACTCTGCCAGTCTGGCGACTGCGGCGGCAAAAAGTAGGAGTAGGAGAAGGAGAAGAATAGTCTGGAAGAGGAAGAGAGTGATTGTTGTTGTTGTTTCGGTTTTGGCTGTTTCGACCGTGTGTTTTTTGTCTGCGGCACGGCCAGCCTACAGACAGCGTGGTTCCCTGCGATCTTTAGGGCACCTTTTCTAGCCCCCTCCCCCTCGCGGGACAGTCAACGCATCCCTGAACAGGGCTGCCCGGTTATCCCAGACGGCTGCCGGACTCCACTATGGGCCATGACTTTTTTTTAGTGAGAGAACGACCCGAATTAGCCTGGGACCTTGGTGGTGAGGTGATGATATGATGGAGTGAAGTAGGAGAGAGCATAAACACTATCTAACGCTATGGGACTTAGAACTAGAGTGGACAGGCGGACACAGTCATCAGTCAGAGACAAAGTGAGGGCACCACACAAAGTCAAGCACCGTAACACCTAGCTATTAGTAGAGTGGCATAGACTGACGGACAGACAATCGCAGCAGACAGCGAGGGTTTCGTCTAGCTATTAGCAGACAGACTAGCCTACAGGAGCAGGAAGCAAGAGCAGCATACGACACGGAACTTCAGCAGACAAAAGGAAGAAACAGAGCAGATGCACTTACCTGAGGGGGAACTTACCTGGTGGCCTCCTGCGATGGTCCAGGCAGAGCCTCGTCTCACGATGTCGACGCGAAGATCCATCCGGCCAGCGCAGACCACAGTACCGCGCGTGCAGGTGCACGCACGGATACCCTCACCTGGTTTAGCCCGCCGGTCGAGACGGTTGCCCGGGGTGTGGCCGCTGAGCAGAGCCCAGCTACGTGGAGCCACAGGTGAGAGTTGGGTGCCAGCAAATGGACGCTAGACGTAGTCTCACTTGTGAACAAGTAAGCGAACACTACGACCATCACGTGAACCCACCGCTGACACCCCTACACCCCCATCACAACTCCATAACCCCATCACAACATCTGCGGGAAGCTCATTCCATGGTTTGACCACCCGAACCGAGAAGGAGAACTTCCGCACATCCAGCCGTGCCTGCCGAGTGCGCAGTTTTAACGGGTGACCTCGGAGGTTGGTCGTGGTAGCAAATTTTTTTCTTTTTTTTTCATTTTCATTTTGCTTAACGGACTTCTAATCTCAAAAACTATGCATTGAACTTTGTGCAGATTTTGCCTACATCGTCTAAAATTTGCATGTAAATTTATTTTTACTTGCTTTGATGGGACCCCGACGGGTCTTTAATAAAAATAATTGAATTGAATTGAATTGAAATTCAAAAAAGTCCTCGAAGGCCAGACTGCAATCCAATCCCTTTATAATGCGGAAGGCTTGCAAGAGATCTCCGCGAAGTTGCCTGTAACTCAAAGGAAAGAGGTTCAGATTTACCAGGCGGGTTGCATAAGGAAAGGAGCTTTGACCCCTAACCATCTTCGTGGCTCTCCTCTGGAGGCAGTTTTGATCCACAACAGCCCACGGCCTCCAAGCTTGTATGCCGTACTCTAAATGCGGCCGGACGAATGTTACGAATGTCTAAGAGAAAGCTTCTTCGTCAAAGTCCATAAACGCACGCTCGCTGGCGTACAGTACGGACATTGCGCTTTTTGCCACCCTCGAACAGTGGGCGGATGGTTTTAAGAAACTCGTCGTAAGCACACCGAGGTCCTTTTGGGCTTCGACCTCTTGTAGAGCTGCACCGCCCAGAAATTAGCCTCTTGTGCTGGCATATCTGGCTGTGTTGCCTAGGCGAAGTATGCTACATTTGGCAACGTTGAACTGCAGGAGCCAACGATTTGAACACTCCTCCAACCGATTCAGGTTCATCTGCAGTCTATCTTTATCGACAGGACCCCGAATTACACTCCATACCTTCATGTCGTCAGCAAACATTGCTACTTCACAGTCTAAATCTCTTGCAGCATCGTTCACGTAGATAAGGAACAAAATGGGTCCCAGTACTGAACCCTGGGGGACACCACTATCGACCATAGCCGGATCTAATTTTCCCCGACCGACGCACACAACCTGGTGTCGACCCACAAGGAAGTTTTCGATCCATTTAAGGAAGTTGCTACCGTGTTGGCACAGTGTCGAAAGCCTTCTGGAAGTCGATGAAGGCTATGTGGACCGCGCGCCTGTCGTCGAGAGCTCGGGTCTAGCTCTGGAGAGATTGCAGCAGGTTTGTCGTGCAGGATCTTCCTGCTCGGAACCCATGTTGGCATCTCGATAGCAGGCCGTGAACTTCCAGGAATTGCATCAGTTCAGTCTTTATGATCCTTTCCATAACTTTGCAGAGAATGCATGTCAAGCTTATGGGCCGGTAATTTGTCGTCGCTGCCTTGTTACCTCCTTTGTGTAGCGGAGACAATATGCGCCAGCTTCCAATCGACAGGAAGCGTTCTAGTGTCAAATGACGTTTGAAATAGCATCGACAAAGGCACAGAGAGGTCACTAGCAAGTTCCTTCAGAAGCTTGGGTGGAATCTCGTCTGGTCCTGGCGACTTCGATTCGTTCAATGCCTCTAATTCTCTTCGGACAATTCCTTCTGAGAAGAGTATATCACTGATGCCTGGAGTCCGCAGTTCTTCTGTGGAGGGAGGAAGGAACCTTGCCTCATTTGTGTAGACTGATTGGAAAAGCCGTGAAAAATACGCAGCTTTATCCCTACTATCAGCGATCTCAACGTCGTCGGTAGTCTTCATCAAGGGGATTTGATGCCTGTTCCTTGTAGTTCGTCGGAGGTAGCTGTAGAGCAATTTTGGGTTCTGCGTTGCTTTTTGTAGCAAGTTCTTCTCAAATTCCCGCCGCGTCTGCATTATCAGCTTCCTCAGATTGTTTCTTTGTGTCTTGTAGGTGTTGAAGCATTCAGTTTGTCTAGTGACGCAGTATTTTCTCCACAATTTGTGTTTCCTGTTGATTTCTTTCTTGAGGTTGCTATTTAGCCACCCAGGGCGTTTGTTCAGTCTTACACTAGTCTGTGGGCAGTGGTTGTTGATGAGCTGCAGAAGGACATTCTTGAACAGCTCCCAGTCATCGTTGGCACTTCCCGTAAACAATGAGCCCCAGTCAAGACCGGATAAGTCTGCCCTCATCTGATTGAAGTCGCCCCGCCAAACATTACGCCTTTTGTGGTCTGGAGTATGTGAAATGGAGAATAACGAATAATCCCACATAAGCACTACGTGGTCACTTCGGCCAAGGGGCGACATGGAGGCGATCTCGTCTATGCTGTCTGGTGTTTTCGTAAAGACCAGATCCAGGCAGTTTGCCCCTTGTCCTTCACGTGTTCTCGTTGGGAACATTACATGTTGTGTGAGGCACTCATTTAATGTTTTGCTCAACGGGCGGTAATCGAATGCCGATTTTGGATCTGACGCTTGGAGGGTATTCCAGTTTGTTCCTGGTGCGTTGAAGTCGCCCATGATCATGATGTTAGGTCGACTGGAAAATTTCCTTAACTGCTCCAATAGTTGAGTGTCGGCGATTCGGTCTGTCCTAGATGGTCGGTAGACAGTGAGGACATCGAGACACGGGGAACCGGTAGCCTTGATGGTCAACCAGATAGCTTCCGTACTGCACGCAAACTTGGTGGTGTTATCCGACACTGCCAGACCGTCATTCACATACACAACGATACCACCACCCTGACGATGTTCCCTGTCCCTCCGATAAATTTGGTATCCAGGCAAGGCTAATTCGTTATCGCTTATATTCCCGGACAGCCAGGTCTCAGTTACTGCTAAAACATCTGGAGACAGCTCAACAAGGCAAAGTTTTAATTCCTCTAGTTTCGATATTAGGCTTTGGGCATTCGTGTACAAGCACCTCAGTTTAGCACCAGCCGAATTTCCCGTTGCATATGTTACTGCTGTGTGCATTACTCCGTTATCGCGGACGTCGTGTTCTCTAGGCTCTTCCGTTACAAGATTGGTTCCATTTACATGCCTTGTTTCAGTCAGATCACTGGACGCTACGGGCTCACTTGTGTTGGCGCCTTGATCAGGTGGTTCAACGAAGGTGTCTGCTTTAGCTGAGTAGCTGTCGTCGTTCGTAGTATTACAGGCTGGTTCCACTGAAACGGCATATATTTCCGAACTACCTTCCCCTTTAGCCATATCAAACGCTGAAACTGACGAATGTTCGTCCAGGGAACTAGACACAGTTGAATGCCAGTCTCTCAGGCGAGAAAAAGACCAGCCAAATCGAACTCAGATAACAAAGAAACATTCCAGAAAAACAACGCGCACCTCTGTACGATCCAAAAAACGAAGGCCGCCTACGTACACGCAGACCAGCGAAGGAGAACGACCAGGAGGCCTACGAAGGACCGCCAGAGGCTTTCAAATATGTTAAACAATAAAGATATCGGAACACCTTGTGGACCGAATATTCAGGAGGAGGTTTTGAAAGAAACTGAGGTAAAATGTTTCGACGAACACCTCGGAAACACAGAAGGAAGGGTTATCAACAGGAAGATAAATGAATCGTACACGGATCTCAGTTTCGCTAGCCCAATAGCTAGTTCATCTGAAACCAGCGAAACTAGTAAACTGGAGATGAACGCTCAGTCACTCAAAAGATGTGTGACAACAACGAGCACTAGGTTCAGTCGCCAGCAAAATGTAGTTATAAAAGGAGTACCCGAATCAACGGCAGCAGTTCCAAAGGAGAGAGTTAAGCATGACTTAGACCTTCTTCAAGTGTATGCGAAAATTTTGTTAAGAGACGATGAGTCACTAAGTGTTCTCAAAGCATTCCGAATAGGGAAGAGTCAGTCAGCATCCGGTTCCAATTCCCGGCCTCGACCCCTAAAAGTCATTTTGGAGACTGAAGCACAGGCCCAGCTTCTGTTACAGAGAAAATCATCTCTACGGGGTCAGCATCCTGAAGTTTTTTTTCAGCCGGATTACGAGCCAAAAGAGCGAATGAAAATGAGAGAGCTGATGACGGAGCTGGAACAGCGGAGAAACAGTGGCGAAACACACCTAAAAATCAAGAATGGACAAATAATTCAGGTCCAAAGGACATTTCTCTGGCCGAAGGCCGTAATTCTGACAGCCTAACCGATGTAAACGTGCCAACTCCTGAGGCTGCTCGAACCAGTGGCCGCTGTCTAGAAATCTATTACACTAACTGTCAGAGTCTTCTCAACAAGCTAGATGAACTCAGATTACTAGTCTCTGAACAGAAGCCACACATAATTGTCCTAACAGAGACATGGTTGACTGAGGAAATTAGTAGTAGCGAAGTCAGAATTGAAGGCTACCAACTGTTCCTTTGTGACAGATTTCACCGTAGAGGTGGAGGCACAGCTATTTATGTGTCAAATGAAATTGCGTGCTGTCAACGAGAAATATCCGACGGTGCGCCCCGAAATTTTGAAATAATTTCATGCAAGATATGCATCAAACAATTACCGACACTGAACCTGTGTGTTGTCTATCGGCCTCCCAGCTCGAATGAAATCGCCGATATGGAATTACTTAGTGTACTGGAGTTGTTCTGTAAGCAGGAGAACTTACTACTTCTGGGTGACTTCAACGCTCCAGGAATAGACTGGAACATTCCCCTAACAAACGCCCCGTCCACGTTATTTGACCACAAGCTACTTCAACTCTCCCTGAATGAATACCTCATTCAGCACATAAAATTCGGAAAAAGAATGAGAGAAGGACAACGATCTAACTGTTTAGATCTCGTTTTCAGTCAAGAAGAAGGACTCATAAAGGAAGTGAATCCACAACCTCCACTCGGTTTAAGCGATCATATTGCTTTTACCTGCGTGTGCTCTCTCTTATCCAACCAACAACCAAAAATCAAGAGTCGCAGAAATATTTGGAAGGGTGACTTTAACGCAATGAGACGCACTCTTTTGGAGGAAACCTGGTTGGTCAACACAGAAGATTCAGACGAATTTTGGCAGTACTTTCGCGGGATTATAGAGCGTCTGATTGATTCCCATTGTCCAATAAAAATAACAAGACCATGTGCGCGACCGCCGTGGGTCAATCCGACGACAAAAAAGACCATGAAGAAGAAACAGAGACTCTGGAAAAAGTATTTGCAACTTCGAGATCCAAGGTCACTCGCCGAATATAAGGATCAGCGCAATAAATGCCGCAAAGAAATACGGGTTGCCAGAACTTCTTTCGAGCGTCGACTGATAGCAAAATCCATTACATGTCCTAAGAAGTTTTACGGGTACATCCGCAGTAGGAGGAAACATAGGGACGAAATTGCGTGTCTAAAGGATAGCCTCGAAAACTTATTAGTTGAAGGTTCACAGAAAGTGCGATTACTGTCTCAGTTTTTTCAATCGGTTTTTACGGAAGGGTCCATAGAAGACAATCAGCAGTTTGAAATGGACCGAGACAGCCGGGAGCTTCAAATGCGCCAAGATATTGCCGTCATT
>CACRXP010000276.1:335462-356723 GCA_902702965.1 Spirometra erinaceieuropaei | reverse complement strand
TTTTTGCTATTTAAACTCTTATATAATCACACATTTAACCCGCTCACCTCTTTAAGACATCATATCCACCCACGACGTAACAGTCACCGTGAGGTCTTCTTATTTCTGCCTCAGGCACGTACTGTTAAATATCGTCGGTTCTTTTCTGTAAATGCAATTGCTATTTGGAATAAACTGCCCATGAGTGTGAAAACTCTGCAAAATTATCCTTTATTTAAGAGGACTATTACTCGATTTTTGCATTCAGAAAAGCTACCACAAATTTTGAGTTCCGAAAACTCTGATCGACTCTACCGTACCGATGGCGTTTGTGGTCTCTGAACACTATGGCCAGTCTCACCAGGTGTTCCTCAACGCCTCTACTTTGACTATCCCCAACTTCATGAAAGGAATTTGACGTCCGATAATCTCCGATACCGTGCAACCTCCCCCATTCTTGACGGTCGATATTCTACCACCGCCGACAGTTTTTTTCTCCTGAGCCCTCCAAACCACAAAAACCACCATCAACTATATTTTTATCCCTTTTGCTCAGGAGTTTTTTTCACTGCTGGTCGGATTTGTGTTTAATCGCTTCCCTTGACAATGCCTGTAAACTGGCATTAAATTAAAATTTATTTAATTTATTTATTTATATCAGGTCCCCACGTAGCTGTCTGTAACTCAAAGGACAGAGGTCAAGATTAGCTAATCGTGTTTCGTAGGGTAGTGACCATTGACCAGATACAAGTTTCGTTGCTCGCCGTTGAACTTTTTCGAGTATGCCCAAGTCTTTAGCGGTCCTGGGTCGCCATGCTTGGATAGCAAACTCCAGAGGCGGTCGCACACAAGTTTGAAAGACCTTGGCGAAGCAGTCTTCATCAAAGGAGGAGAACGCCCGTTTGACAAGGTATAGCATGGACATCGCCGACTTGGCCACCTTTAAACATTGCAGCGAAGGCTTAAGCGAGGTTGTGATCCATACATCCAAGTCCATCTGGGCGTCGACTTCTTGCAATGGTTTGCCAGTCAGACGGTAGACCGTGTGGTTAGGAGAACTGGTTCTGCCGACGCGTAGGAAAGTACACTTGTTTGCGTTGAACGGTAGAAGCCAGTCTTTCGACCATTGCTCGAGGTGGTCCAGATTTGTCTGCAATCGCGCCTCGTCATCTTCGTTCTGGTGTTATTCCAGATCTTTGTGGTATCAGCAAACATTGCGATATCGCAATCCAGTTCGTTTGCGCAGTCATTGACGTATACGAGGAACAGTGTAGGGCCAAGAACAGAGCCTTGGGGAACACCACTCTTAACGGCAACCTCGGCAGATTGTTGGTCACCGACGTGGACGGCTTGAGAGCGGCCGATTAAAAAGCTACGAATCGACATCAGAAGCTTACCTCGCACTCCTGCACGGCTAAGTTTGTATAGAAGGCGGTGGTGAGGCACACTATCGAAGGCCTTTTTAAAGTCGATATAGATGGCATGCACCATATCTCCTCTATCAACAGCCCTAGTCCAGTGTTCCAGACAGTAGAGCAGGTTTGTCACACAGGATCTGCCTTTTTGTAATCCATGCTGAGAATCGGAAAGCCAATGGTTTTGTTCAAGCAACTGCATTAGTTGTTGCTTTATTATCTTCTCCATAATCTTACAGCAAATGGAGGTGAGGCTGACCGGTCTGTAATTGTTCGCAGAGACTCGACTTCCGCCCTTGTACAGCGGCGTAATTCACGCCGACTTCCAGTCGGGTGGCAGATATCCGGTCTCGAAGGATGTGTGGAAAAGCACGGAGAGTGGGTTAGACAACTCACCGGCGAGTTCCTTCAAAATCTTCACCGGAATCTCATCGGGACCTCGTGATTTGGATTCTTTTAGCCTCAGCAACTCCGTCAGAACCATACCCGCAGTGAACTGGACGGTTTCTATAATTGGGGTGTCTTCGAAGGATTGAAGGGCCGAAGGTTTGAATCCTGTTTCGCTACTAAAAACAGACCGAAAAAATTCGGAAAGGTGATCAGCTTTCGTCCTGTCGTCAGTGAGATTTTCGCCTTCAGCAGTCCTTAGCAGGGGTCTTGGGTCCTTGTTCCGCGTGCACTGCCTAATGTAACCGTAGAATAGTTTAGGGTTCTCCGCGGCACGGTTAAGCAGATCCCGTTCGAATTCCTTTCTAGTTTTGAGGATAAGACCCTTGACTCGATTTCTTTGAATTTTGTACGCGCATATAGATGTGGGGCTCCTGTCAGAAAGCGATCTTTTCCACAGCCGTCGTTTTTTATTCACTTCATTCTTCAAGGCTTGCGTAAGCCATCGAGGTCTGTTAGTTAACCTCTTCCGTGAAAGCGGACAGTGTTTTACGATCAGCTCGTGCAGAATTTCTCGGAACCGTTGCCAGTTTTCGAGTATGCTCCCAACAAGTATGGACTCCCACTCAATGAGTGAAATTTCAGCCCTCATTTGGTCGAAATCCCCGCGCCAAAGGTTTCTTCTAACTGTCCCGGGTTTCTTGGGCATGCAAAAAGCGAGTAATCCCATAGAAGAACGACGTGGTCACTTTACCTAAGGGGGTAGGCATGGCACCTCATCAATGCTGTCCTGTGACTTCGTAAGGACAAGATCAAGGCAGTTGGCTTGTTGGCTTTCGCGTACTCTAGTTGGTAACATGACGCGTTGACTTAGAAAAAGCTTCGGTGCCGTGTTCAGAAAACTCCTGTCGAAGGTCTGTTCTGAGCTATTTGCATGGATTGAGCTCCAGTCAATATCGGGCGAGTTAAAGTCGCACATTATTAGGATATCCGGCCGCGTAGCGAATTTTTCGAGCTCCTCCAGCAAGCGAGCGTCGGCCATGTTGTCCTGTGTCGGCGGCCGATAAACTCTCAGGACCTCGAGGCTAGGCGAGCTCGGCAATTTAATAGACAACCAGATTACCTCGGAAATGCACGAAAATTTATCGGTCTTGTCTGATACATTTAACCCATTTTTTACATACGTAAGTACGCCTCCTCCCTGACGCCCTTCCCTATCCCTTCTAAACATCTGGTAGCCAGGCAAGGCCAGCTCACGGTCGTCCACGTGTTGGGTCAACCAGGTTTCTGTTAGAGAGATTACGTCAGGGGATAGGTCGCAGAAATGGATCTTCAGCTCGTCGAACTTTGATAGCAAACTCTGCACGTTGGTGTACAAGAATTTCAATTTCCGGCTGACGGAAGATGTGGTTATATTTGGGTTAGCGCCTTCACTTAATATGTCGGCTGCGCGGTCATTCGGACAGGACCTGTCCAAAGGAAGAAAGACGGACGCCGCCGTACTTGGTTGTTGTATATTACCAAATTGTTCTCCCCCTCGCTGAGCCTCTTTCTTAGTTAGATAGATAGATAATTTTTAATTAAAGACCCGTCGGGGTTCTAGAACTAGCTGACGACGTTTGAGCCGTTCGGCTGGCAAGTAGTCCGGTTAAAAAAACACCTGGGTTGGAGCCTTTAATCATGAATCGCCTGGAGTAAATGAGACTGGCTTGGTCGCTGCTGGTCAGTACAACTTTAAGAGGCCGGGGACGAGTGGACATTGATGGATTATCTGCTCGTTTTCCAAGGCGGAAGGCTTTGATCACTTCAATAGCCTCCGTGGGTTCCAAAATATTATTGAGAAGACCTTGGAAGAGTGATAGGTCTCCCGAAATTCGCTCCTTGGGAGTAATAGCACTTGATTCAGGGAGCCCCTGAATAATAAGACATTGTTCTCTGTCGGTCTCTTTTTTATTTTCTACGGAATTGTGGTTCCCTAAATGAAGTAACGTTCTGGGACTACGCGCTGGTGATGGTGGAGCAGATGCGCTTACGCCGTCTGTTTGTTTGACTCTTATGTTGACAATCTTGGAAGAAGAACTTGGCAGAGAAGACTGCGGAGAGAAATCTGTGGCTGTGATGGATGAATCGATTCCACCGCTCGTTCTAGGTCTATCAAGCTCGGACTGTTTCTGATAGTCAGCAAAGGTGTTTGAACACACAGCATTTGTCATGAGGGGCGGAACATCTGTGAATGTCTCTGCTTCGGCCGCTAAAGAGGCATCTTCCGGAAGTAGCCGACCGTCTTCCCCGGCCATTTTACAGTTGGATTTCTTTTTCTCTTCAGTTTTTGGGTTGCCTTTCTGGTCGTTATTTTCTAGCTTTTTAGCTATTCCTTCTGAGGCCGCTGTAATAGGTGCTGGCATGCCTATTATGCTGGGAGCTTTTGCCCTACTTCTGATTACTTGTCCAGTAGGCATATTGGTAGCGTTAGCTTGGTCTAGACTGCATCGCAACTGGGCTTTCATTTTTGTGATTTCTTCCTCAAGATAGTTGACCTTGGCGGCTAGAATCTGGCATCCACTGCAGCTTTGGCCTGCATTTTCTGCGTCCATACAGCCAATTAGACTATGTGATATCACTCGCCGACGCGCTGCGGTGGCGTAGGGGTTAGCGCACTTGACTAAACAATACACCGACTCAATACACCTGACTCAATACCCCGACGATAAAAGCGGTCAGTGGAGACGGTTTATCGTTTAAAGTATAATGCTATTCTATATTTTTACGAGGAAAACCTTTTGTATATGCAGGTAAGACTTGATAGGATTGAGGCTATGTTGGGTGAAAAACTACGACATTAGATTTCTGCTTTATGACGAATCGCCGAAACACGACGGGAAGCGAAGATTACTTATGACGAAAAATAGAAAATTTTGTTAGATCTACACTGGAAAACTGTACAAGAGATTAAGAAATTGAATCCGAAAAATAACTTTAACTTATCTTTTCAAAATCGTGCTGCGCTCGTCCTACATTTAATTGAAAGAAGGTGCCCTGTTACTGCGGGACCTGTGAAGTGAAACAAAGTTCCGTGTACTCGTACGTTCCGATGAGACACTTTTAAAAAAGAAAATGTCGAATTCGGCTAGCATAAGTTTATAACCGCTGATAGTCAGGTCCGTACATTAATGTACGCTACGTGTAGCACTGTCATTCTCTCTTTGCAGCTGAGGGTCTGTGAGCGTGCAATCAGACCTACTGACCCACAGGAATAATGCAATAACCAAACTAACTGAGCCAGAGTTTTAACAGGCCATTCATTAGGCGTTACACTTTTTGCTGGTGAACGAATATTAATAGCCTTGGAAAATCCGAACGGGCCAGTAAAATTTGAATATCGTCCACGTTTTACAGTAGACGTTGTCAAATCTAACCACACTGTCGCATATATAGCCCCGCTGGTCACAGCTTGTCGTTGACCGGCTGGATGGACAAAAAAAGGAAAAAGAATAAGGGTGCCGATGTTTACGAGGATCCCTTAAAACCGACCGCGTTTGAGCTTGAAGTTGCGAATTACTTACATAACAATTTACCAAAAGTGGATGGCAAGCTTTCCGGGTGTCGCGTAAACATATTCTACGCGGCGGATGCGGTGGAGCTCCTCATCAAATCAAAGTGGTCAAAGATCAACCTGAAAAATAAACCTAATGAGAATGCACAATTTTCATCCGAGGAGTCCATACTTCGATTTATGACAAAGTTGTTGGAAAAAAACATGATTAGCAGGCACGTTTTCAGTTAGGATTTTGATGTGCACGTTTAGGGCCATCAAAGCCAAGAGAAAAGTCACTAACAAACGTAAAGAACCGGAAAAACGGAAGGTGAAAACAACAAAAGCCAACGATTCTAAAACTTCAAAAAATGACAAGTCCCAGGTTTGTTACACATGCATTAATGCATGGCAATTGTATCTCCTTGAAATTGGCTAGTCTGATTATGTGTAATAAGTCTCGTTTGTTTGTTACGTAGGTTAGCATTCAGGGTGAAGAACGTCGTCCTACTCACACAGTTCGCAGATAGGGACTATGTCCCTTATAGGCCTACCCTAGTTGTCCGTGGCGTGCAATTGCTGAGGAAATCTTAGGCTACCAACATTTTTTTCCCAAAATATGCATGCTGGAGTGTCCTTTAACGCCTTTAGCATTCACGACACTGTTTGTGAATGGGTGAAATCATAGGCAACTTTCTAACTTCGAGCATTGGCGAAATCCTATCCGTCGACCAATCGTAAGACCATGGTTTTCGTCCACATACTCTCGTTAAGTGTTAAAAAATAAGCGAATTCCGGATTTCGTCCTAACGACGACGGTTTGCATGGTAAGATTGATTCCATTTGCGGTTTTTTTCTACGGACCAGTCAAGCCTTTTTCGTCTACGTCGAGTTGGCATCCTTTAAAGGTCGTGTGCAAAGTCTCTTAACCATCGCTTATTTTGCGTGCCAGCCGGAAACATTATTTATCTGTAAGGGCCTAAGAAAGGTTGCTCAGATGCATTTTCACAACGGCAAAATTAAAATACAAGTGCCGTCGCATGTTTCCCTGAGAATCAGTAATAGCGACCAGGGAAACAAATTGTTCTCCATTCACCTGACAACTTTCTTCGTCTCTTTTTTGTGTACTCTGTCTGCCGATGAGGAATACACCACTTCACCTGTCATACAGTCAAATGGAATGAAATTTCTGATTTGAGAAGCTGATAGACACCTCTGTTGCTGTCATGAAGTTATCCACTTGCATTTACACCCTTTTAACTTCTGTCACCCCTTGGCTCTAACCGCAGTTATGTGTATTCAAACCGACATGGTCACGTCAGCCTTGTCTTCCTCGGTGTATTTTTGCATTTTTAAGACAGCTTTCAGATGACAGCTAGTTTCCTCCTCGTTGCTAAATGACCAATTTTCTCCTCGTCGAGAACCAGAGTCACACTAGGATTGCACCTGCCTTTTGACGTACAGTAGATGCAGTAACTCATGAAATGTTATGAGGATACGCCCACGCCGCGTTCACCAAATTTTTACAGTAGTAAACAAACGGCCGTTCTTAAAAAGAAGACGTATTTGGGTTTATAAATTAGTTGAGAGACATGAGAATAATAAATTTTAATTGAAAACTAAAAGTACGGAAAATGGCTGCATTACAAGTAATTCAAGTAAGGCTAACCATAAGGGTGCATAGGGAACGGAGGATTCGCATTAAAAGCGAAAAATAATAACCAATGCAGTAAAAAATTTTTTATTGACAGCCCATTTTCATTTAACGCAGCAGAAAGTCCATCGCACATTGAAATAGCCAGGTTGCCTATAATGATTGTTCAGTGTGATTATCCAGCACAAATTCAGGCTTTTCTTTGCCTTGCGCCGCTTTCTTTTGATAAGGGTGAAATATTTTTGATAGGATTAAGATCCGGGCCGTTGGCAGGCATAAAATTGAACGGATGCCACATGCGGAAAGACAGGGTGTTGTCTAAAAAGTTAGATTACAGTTGCATGGGTTGCCGAATTCATATCTCTTTAGAACGATAGACGGGAGCATTACGTATGAAATTATAGTATCCATTCGGTGTCGGTTGATATCGTTTTAGCTGAAGACATCCTTAGCAATGCCGACAAGCACCTTGGTGTTGATGGTGCCCATAGTCGACTGACAAGCCACACCACACCATCAACCGTCGACATTTCCTGGAGTTTGGCGTCGGCGCAGTGGGTTTCCTGGAAAGCTCATATCTAAAATTAAGATCTTATATCAGAAGTAAATGGTCTGCCAGAATGTGCGCCTCTGATCAATGTATTTCTTAGCAAATGGCAAACGTTCTCTAATAAGTTTCCTATGTACCTGCATCCTTTTCCCGATTATGTTCATAGCGAACATAAACAGATGTTCCTCGTCAGTGGCCTGAATGGGCATGTAGTGATGTCTTTTTGGTGTATGATGAATAAAATCGCCGTCTTGCTTTTTATGAGCCGTTTTGGTTCGCTCCGCCTATTTCTGGCAACACCTCTGCGGCAAATATCCGTATACGTTCACAGTCGACTACAGATATAAACTGTCTGAACTTATTTATGGCACAAGAAAAGTGACAGCATGTTGTAAGTGCTCAATATCTGTTTTCTTACGTCAAGTGATTATCGGTGTGATAAAACGAACGGCGATCAAAGGAATTTATCACCAAGTTTTATGCTACAAAACGTCACAGATTTACAAATCAAAATTTTTGAAGCTGGATCTGCCCCTCTTTTTTTAAAAATTCAATTTCTCATATTTGCCTTCACCTGATTCCCATGGGCACGAAGCCCACTTTTCCGCCTCCAGAAGGGATTTATTTGGAATTTTTCTTGTTTAAATTGGTGTCCGTTTGCAGTAAAATGCGCGCAAACGTGAGGTTTAGGCCTATGAATTTCAGTAGCGACGGAAATTGCCTGGGTATCGAAAAAGGTCGGATTTCGCTCAAATTTGGCATAAATAACAACACCAAGGTTATGGCATGCTACGCATTCGAATTTTCATCTCGACTTTTTACGAGTTAGGCTGGTCTACTCTAGGCGTCTGCTAGCCGCGATTTGATGGCTTGCGGTCCAACCTTTTGTGGAAGTTAGCTGTTTCACAAGCGAGCTCCTATGTAGGACGTATAAGCAGTCACTGACGAGAAGATGCTGTGTCGCGAGGGCACGAGCCGAATCTTTTTTTATCCGAAAGCTGTGTCAGGTCTTCGAACTGAACTGGATTGGTCATCAGAGGTTTTCAGACTGCGTCGATTACGTTATTATGATACGGCACCCTCGTGGCAGAAGCAGTTTACTCAGCCGCCAAAACTAACTGGCTCTATGTCTTCATCGATAACCTTGTTTGAGGATGGTGTGGCGTCAGGGTATAAGTATGACTCGTCTGCTATCCCCTTTTGCATATCAGTTGCTAAATAGCAAAGCTATCGAGCAAATTATTTGATAGAGACCACCTGTCTAAATTAACCTCCGAGCATGGTTCGACGGTATTCGTTAATCGATCACACGACACTCTGATTTGATCTCCACACAGACTGGAGTGGTACCTATTTTTCCAAATGTTCTTTCTAGAAGTTCTTTTGACTTCGCATTGATAGTTGCCGCTATCATCCCTCTCAATTGGTTCCGCCTACCTCGCATCGCCCCATCAAAACAGGATTTTTGGGGATTTTGGCGGGCGCAGAACTGTGTGAATCAACACTTCTTCCTTGAGCGAACCTGTAAACACTGCTGCTCTTATCCTTTGTTGTTTTTGTCCATTTTCCCACCAATATATGCTCTGTCGCACTCCCCGTGATCGGCCATACTGCATGCCGCGGTGGTTGCTGGGTATGAGTCCAGCGTGCTATCGCGGAACAAGCAAAAACACTTGAGTACTTTGCGGAGTGATTTGTTTAATGCACCCTCCAGCATCCATCAGGGCCCTGTGTTTTTGCCTATGTCGAACTACAAGATAAACTGGGTCCTTGGGCGTCGGTTCGCTAAATATTGATCTGCGCACTACATACGCTGACCACAACCAGCGGTTGTTAGGCATGTGTTTTGTCTCCTGTAAGCCCGAACATAGCCAAAGTGCACCTGCACATGTGACCCTTGAGAAAATCACCTCAGATTTCGCCCGCCTGCCGGATCGTGTGCGTCGAAAATTGTTGACTAATTAAGTGCTGCTATTTTTGATCAAACAGGCAAAGCTAGGATGAAATCAGGTGTCGTATTGGTCGGATGCGTACGACTTCTGTTCTCTTTCATCATTCTACAATATCTGTCGGTTGAGAAAGTTCAGAGTGCGTGAGGTTTCCATCCACAGGTTTTTTTATATAGGCATATAGCATGAGATGGAAGTTCAGTGGACACTAACCTCATGGAAGTGTTCAGTGTGTTCCATCCTCGATTTGCATCCCGTTTGGGCATACAAACCACCAACCGTGCTCCTTCTGCTTCTCCACTGTGCTTCCCCTGATCCCGTGTTTGTTTTCTCTCGCTGAGGATCTTTCTGGAGATCAAGTCGCCGTGAGCAGGTCTGCGACTGACGATATGTCGAGTTAAGTGTTAAAATCTGATTCGAAACGCACATGAAAGTTCGACTGCCGTGCCCGAAAATGTCCACCGTGTGCTCCACAGCAAGGTGGAGTAGGCACGGTGACATGCGCGCGAATTTGTTTATAATGGGAATACACTTGCGCAGCATCTACCCCACCCTCTTCTCCCCTCCACCTGGGTCCGGTGTAAAGACACAGTCAAGAAGACCGGACGCAGGATGGGGCGGCGGTGGCTGGCACGACCGGATCCACCCCTGGTCCATAACAAACACTTTACCAGGATCTTAGCAACAACAACAACAGCACTACAACGAGTCAGAAGGGCGACTGGGCAGCCTTGCTCGCGACCTGTATACCCAACGCTAGTGCAAGGGCATCTACTGACAGGGACCCAGGTGCCAGAGAACTGCCAACCCACACTAGGCTGCGGGGGCCGTGGTTTGCTAACCATGGCATTGCAGGTGCTTAAATACTGTGAGGCCTACCCGCCCACATAATCTGCTGTTTGCCCCGTTCATGTGCCAACTGGGTGGAATTTGCCCGCGATTTGCCTTCCCAAAGACTGGAATGGGCGATGCTCATTTACAATGCGATTAACTGGCAGCACAGGACCTGCTGCATCAGGTGTGATGCTGGTCTTTGCTCGTACAAGTGCAGTATTCTCTGTTTATATTTCAATACTTATCCTGGTAAGGGTACCTTAGATTCCCTTGTTGCACAGCCATCGACAAGGACGTCAACTCCGCATATTCTTCAATTGGTAGACCCTATCTAAAGGATTCAAATATCATCATGTTTTCCCGTGCCCAAATTTTTCTTCCACAGAATGACGTCGGCGAACACGACTCTGAAACGGACAGAGTTGAGTCCAAATCCCCCCCGGCCGAATCCTCCACCGAGAAGTCGGAGGCTAAATCGAAAAAGTCCTCCGGTGACTCTTTCGGCTTCCCCTTCTTCTCAACCCCTGCTCAAAAACCCATCCGTCTGGAGTATACGGAAGCTCAAGTGTTCACCCTTGATGACCCCGAGACTGTCTACGTGTGGATTCACGAACCACCACCCAGCCTCAAGACATGGCTCCTCGGTGCAGCTCTCATTCTCGGCATCATTTTGTGTTGCTTCTTCCCCATCTGGCCCTGGCAACTGCGTCAGGCTGCCTACTACTTGACTGTGCTGGTTCTCCTCCTTCTCGGTCTCCTCTTCGTCACAGCTCTCATCCGTCTCTTTCTCTACGTCTCCGTTTTCCTACTTAGTCTCGGCCGGCGACAGTTCTGGCTTTTCCCCAACTTCTTTGCGGACTGCGGCTTCTTTGAATCCTTCCGGCCGTTCTATAGCTTTGAGAAGACTGGCGCCGCTGCTGCTACGGCTGCTGGCAGTCCGGTTAAGTCGACTAAAAAGGAGGGCAAAAGGTCCTCAAAGAAGGCTGCCCCCTCAGTGGAATCATCCCCTCCGGCTTCTGTGGAACTAAAACCCGCCGAGGGGGATTCAGAAAAGGCCTCGCATGGGAAGCAGGACTGATGACAACACTATCAAGGCTTGTTTTGCGAGCGAGCCGGCTTCGCTGTCATGCTTCCATGCAACTTGCCTATCATCTTCCGACCCCCACCCGCCTCTTCTATCCTGCTCTGCATGTTCCTCTTTTCAGTTTACTTTTTCCCCTCGGCAAAGGTAGTAGGTTGGTATTTTGTAGATACGTCCCTCTATTAATATAAAAATGTGAATAATTTAATGATCAAGTGGTGTCTTAAGTCAATTTGACTTGATAAACTACTTAGGACTGCCACCTCTGTCATGCGCCTTCTGATCGGCGTTGAGTGGGTTATTTGCAGTGACAATTTTTTTAAACAGACTAGAGGCCAGTAAAATTGACCCAAGCATATAGTTTTGATATATTTCCGCTTTCTTTGGTCGTCCCTAAATGCAGATAAGGAGTGGGGGGATTTATTCTAGCAAAGTGCTGCAATCACAAGTCAGGCCTACGTATGCTGACAAAGCAGGGAAGCGCAGTTAACCACAAACCACCGTCGGGAATGGGCCAGATTAAATCGGATTCAGGCAGTCCGGTTAAGTCGACTAAAAAGGAGGGCAAAAGATCCTCAAAGAAGGTTGCCCCCTCAGTGGAATCATCCCCTCCGGCTTCTGTGGAACTAAAACCCGCCGAGGGGGGTTCAGAAAAGGCCTCTCATGGGAAGCAGGACTGATGAGAAAACTATCATGGCTTGTTTTGCGAGCGAGCCGGTTTCGCTGTCATGCTTCCATGCAACTTGCCTATCATCTTCCGACCCCCACCCGCCTCTCCTATCCTGCTCTGCATGTTCCTCTTTTCAGTTTACTTTTTCCCCTCGGCAAAGGTAGTAGGTTGGTATTTTGTAGATACGTCCCTCTATTAATATAAAAAAATGTGAATAATCTAATGATCAAGCGGTGTCTTTAGTCAATTTGGACTGCCACCTCTGTCATGCGCCTTCTGATCTGCGTTGAGTGGGTTATTTGCAGTGACAATTTTTTTTAAACAGACTAGAAGCCAGTAAAATTGACCCAAGCATACAGTTTCGATATCTTTCCGCTTTCTCTGGTCGTCCCTTAATGCAGGTAAGGAGTGGGGGGATTTATTCTAGCAAAGTGCTGCAATCACAAGTCAGGCCTACGTATGCTGACAAAGCAGGGAAGCGCAGTTAACCATAAACCACCGTCGGGAATGGGCCAGATTAAATCGGATTCAGGTGCAGTTAGGAGACGCCGAGGAAATGAGTCGTTGCTGCAGCATTGTTCTGTAGTGGCGATCAGTAGCGTGTAATTTGCTGTAGAGATGTGGCTCCGGCCATGCCAGCCACCCTTTTGTTGTTGGTTATAATCCTGGTCATTCGCCGTGTGGACTAGGGGCTGTGGAGTAGAACGTCAAGGTGCGGGCCCGACCGCGCCATCCACCTGCGCCCTTCCCCGCTTCCCAGTCTTCTTGACTATGTCTTGACACCCGGTCCAGGTGGGGGAGGAGAGAATGCGGTAGACGCATCGCAAGTCTGCATTTACTATAAACTAAATTACACGCAAGTCACCGTGTCTACTTCACCTTGCTGTGGAGCACACGGAGGACATCGTCGGTAACGATTGGCTGTAATACCTTTGTTGGGTTAGTTTTGAGGGTGCGGGACGCATCTGTGAACGGGAAGTTTAGAAAATCGATAATCGAGCTGAGTGGATGCGCAAGGCAGTTAATTGGGTTTGGGTTGGCCCGCCGCATTTATCTTTGGTTCCATGAAACTCCGCCGACTGCAGCTGAACACCTCAGCAGTCACTTCAGTTAGCTGGAATGAGGGCAACTTGCGTGCCTTTCCGGCGCCAATTGATTGGCGCGTACAGTTTGATTTGGTCTCCCTGGTGAGGGGGGGGGGAGGTTTGGGGGGCGTCCACTGCGTCCCATCTCATCATCAAGCGTCCCGTCCTACAGAAATCATTAATTCACTATGGACCATGAACGGGTAAGGCTGACTTTGAGGTAGTCTCCCTCGCAGGCGTAGAGGCAACCGTCACCCGGGGATAAATCCACGGGTCTTCGGTTGGGCTCTCTCCCCTCCATAGCTGACGGCTCACCGTCGATTCCGACGATGTCCGCCGTGCGCCCCAGAGCAGGTTGAAAGCAGGGACGGCTACTTGCGCGTGCATTAGTTTCTAATGACATTGGACTTGCGCAGCACCTACCGCACTCTCCCCCTCCCTCACCTGGGCTCCGTGTCAAGGCGGGGGTGGGGGGGGGGCGACTCGGATCCCAATTGGCGCGTGGTGAGCCTGCAACTAGGCCTGCTATCACATCCCAAATATTGGCATTTGTTATGGGTGCGCATTCCTGATGCAGTCCCGCTGTTGGTCCAGCCCATCTACCGCGTAACCTGTTTTTGGGGCAACCGCGCTACCCGCAACAGTGTTGGGCCCCTCGTGGCGTTCCCCGACAGATGACGATGTTCACCCTTTGAGGAATAGTAATTTCCATCGAGAGTTTGATGTGTACGACTGCATCTATCACCTAGAAAGGCAAGACTCAAACTCACTTGAGCCCCTGTTTAACGATTCGAGAGATGGAATTTAAAGGAAATGCCTGTACGCGTGAGAACTCCTGAAGGCTGACGACACGTTTAATGACTGTCGTGCTTTATTTGAACCGAAGTCGCTGCTTTCAGTAATTGAGTTTTAGACAGAACTGTCGGGGTGTGAAGCGTGGCCGCTACAACTTTCACATCTGCATTGAAGTTATTGTCCTCTAACTAGCAACCATTAGTTTTCGTTATGCCTCAAGAACACTCAGCCCTCTCCTATGCAAGTGTCTAATGGGTCACAGGGTTTGTGACATGATAGGAAAACGTACTGTCCACAATACTCGGTGCCAAATTCCTGCAGGCTATACGTCCTTTGGGGGTCAATATCGGACATACATTACGCCGGACTTGAGATGCTCACGTTAAGGCTGAATTATACTGCTGCTGCTGCTGTTGCTGCTGCTGCTACTACTACTACTAACACTACTACTACTACTACTACTACTACTACTACTACTACTACTACTACTACTACTACTACTACTACTACTACTACTACTACTACTACTACTACTACTACTACTACTACTACTACTACTACTACTACTACTACCACCACTACTACTACTACTACTACTACTACTACACTCGCTGTCAGCTCCTCTACCTATGTCAATAGTTCGACTTCTACTGCTAATTACGGCAATGCTTTTATTGATATCGGAACTCCTTGAACCAGACCCTGTTGTACTGTATACACTGTCATAGCGAAATATGCTTGTTACGAGCAAGTGGTGCTCGTTTCATGCTTTTGCATCCGACCCCGTTTTGGTCTTCTTTAAAGACAACAGGCTCCGTCTTATAGCAAAATTCGGTTTATTCAAAGAATCGATTTATTTGCTTCTACACGGGAGTCTCCCATTCCTGCAGCTTCACTGCGGGGCTCCCAATAGACGTACATGGTTCCCTAGTTGGTAAATCGTGAAAACAGGCGTATGCCGACACACCTGACGGACCGCTGCTTTCCCTTGCGCAACCATCCTCTTCTTACGCTCTGCGCACCAATGGGTGATAAGGCTTCTCCGGTTGCCAAGTTCCATAGGCGTCCTGCGTCTCCTGAAGTGTATCAGATGTAGGGGTATTAGCCGCGTGTTTAGTCTAAGCGGTCCATAAATAAGGACGACATAAGCCAGAGGGGGCAAACTTCAACAATGCGCGCTACCATGATTAATATGATTTCTGAAAATGTGAGAGGTACAAACGGTAGGCAAACATCCCACCTTTCTACTCGTTTAGATTAGTTAGCATACAGCCCGTGGTTTCTGATATATCGTTTATTTTGCGGGTAAGATACCCTTGTGGGTAAATCTTGGTGGTTGGTCTGTTAGTGTGTATGATGACCTTGATGAAGGTCTGGGGGGAGTCAGAGCAACAGGCTTATTCTTTTTCTGACGCATCCGATCGGCGATTTCGATAGTTTTTTTGCTGTTACTCCATCTCTTGTACAGTTTGTCTCGGCGTCAGTGACCCGGTAGCGGGGGGACGCAGTTTTGAGGGAGGGGGAGGGGGGGGTGCAGGTGGTGGCATCTAAGGCGGCGTGAGGCGATTCTTCTTGCCGCATGCATTTGCGGCTGCCAGGGAATTGCGAACCGTCTTTAAGGCAGTGAAGTAGGTGCGTCAGCGTGTTAGATCTTCCCTACCAAGTCCACTGCGCAACAGACGACAGCCCGTGGGCAGTCCGCGAATCATTTGGTTGATTTCACATCAGAGAATCACCCCACTAGGGTTAACCGTTCGGCGTACTTGGCGCATTGACAAGGCGTCCTCGCATCGTTCAAGGGGGGTCCTGATATTCCTGCTTCTTGTTTGAAAAGCTCACAAACTCGCGTCTGCATCGTCTGACGTCAGTTGGTGCTTGCAAGGTGAACTCTCACTCATCTGGCTCCTGTCATTGTCGTTGAAATCATTCTCGCCCAGATGGGTCCTGTAGATCATGACTTTCTCATGTTGTTGACCTTTACCAAAAAACCACTGGTTGAACGTTTTTCGTGTCGTGTCATATGATCAGCATTTATCAGTTGGTACCTCGGGCCGGACCTCACTTCGTAGCTTTACCTGCAGTTAACAAGCCCCAGTCTAACCCCAACCCCTAAACCCTTACCCCTAACCACAACCCCTCACCCCTAACCCTAGCGCCAACCCCTAAACATGCCCCCTAATCCCTAACCCTAATCCCTTACAGGTACGGCTACTAAGAAAGATATTGCCGTACTTAGTCTGTGGTAACATCATTCCTATATTACAGTAGTCCCTGTCCTCTATTTTCTCAGCGGGACCGCATATTCGATCGTTGCCTTAATTTTCTTTAAAGTCCCCTCCCCCTGTTATATTTCGCCTTCTTGGTGGCTTCCCTATAAAATGTCCATCACCTCGTTCGTCCTGATTCTATTCCCTACCGGCTTTCTACAGGTCAAGGCAGCCGACCAACTGGTCGCTCTAAAGGCCGCCAAGGCTGAAGAGCTTAACAGCCGGGCAGAGAAGGCGGCTGAGCAGATGGCTATCGACAAGACTGTTTTGCACTCCTCCATGGAACGCGACGACATCTTCAGGGAGCCCTTCGAAAGGGTGAAGAAACATGCCGACTTTAGGCGTGAATTGGACTTGAATAACAAGTGGGTCGCAGAGCGCAGACAGGTATGTACGTACGGTAGGTGGGCTAACTCACGAAATGTCGACCGAAATTCCGAAATGCGTTTCCGTTTCGAAAAGACTAATTAAGTGGGGTTGTAGAACTAATCATCATACAGCAGAATTCTATAATAATTCAGTTACTTCAGGATGCCTGCTTTTGAGCTTACTTTTTTCCGGCTCTGTAAAAATGACTACTTAAGTAGCATGCATTCGTCTCATTGATTTTCGTTGCCCTTAAAAATTCAATTATATTTCATGGAAAACCTGCCTAAAAATACTCATTCTCTTGCTCATTCTGCAGAAATCGACGTCATCTTCCAATTGTATACTCGAAGAAAGGGTATAACGAGGTTTTGAAGAAGTTTCTAGCTGTGAGTTTTTTTAATATGGTGAATGGCCGTTCATAAAACGTCATGTATCTGCATTTACGAACGTGGCCTATAAAGTTAACAATATTGCTCAAATCCACTGCTTAATTTTATGAATCCCATATGGTCTCCCCTTAAATCCGTAGAGAAATGCATGCTTTTCCGTACACGGAAAATATACGGCTTGGCGTTTTGAAACCCTTAATACAAGTGTAAAATCAAGTAGGGCTCAAAATTATTCGGGAATTAGAAAAGTTTTTGAAAACCGAATTATACTCTTCATTCAAGTATAAAATCGGAAGAAGACGTGATTTTCTACCGAATAAATAAACGAGCAATTATTTTTACGCATGTTTTCCATGAAATATAATTGAATTTTCGTGGGCATCGAGAATCAAGGAGAAAATTGCATGCTACTTAAGTAGTCATTTTTTGCATAGTTCTTGCATGCAGTCGGAAATACGTTCATTCGAAAGCCGACACCCTGAGGTAACTGGATCATTATAGAATTATGATGCATGATGATTAGTTTTATAACCCTACTTAAGTAATCTTTTCGAAACGAGAACGCATTTCGAAATCTCGGTTGACATTTCATGAGTTTGCCCACCTACTGTACGCTGGGATTCAACTATGGAAAACTTAAAGCATTCGTCATGGATTCGAGAATCTCTTTGCCCATGGAAGCATGTAATGACAACTGTATCGGCCAGAATTTCGTAAAAGACGTCAGTGGGTAAAATACACAGGATACTTCTAACTTACCTACTCTCAGATCGGCTCGTAATCATTAAATACTCGTCACAAACCAGCAAGTTCACCATAATCCTCTCCCATCAACACCACCACCACCACCACCACCACCACCACCACCACCACCACCGCCGCCGCCGCCGCCGCCGCCGCCACCACCACCACCGTAATCCCCGATAATATGTGGATTTGTGGATTTTATTGAAACTGGAACTGGAAATGGTCGTCCACAACAACCTACCGAGATTCTTAGGGTCACATTGTTTGCTATCATGCGTTTCTCTCTTTCGGTCCGGTTCGGGCACATCGGTTTCTCCTCTATCTCTGGCAAAAAGACGTTTGCTTTCCAGATGGTGAAATCATCCATGAGCTTCTTCTTCTCTGCATTGATTTCTTCATCCAACTTCCTCATGGCCTCCTCCATGCTCTTGGCATAGGCTATCTTCTCCAATTTCTCCTCCTCTCTCTCCTTCTCTTTTGCAGCGATTTGACTCTGTAAATTAAATGAACAAGGGGGGCATTGATAAAGTGGTTACCCTGACGAGGAATGAAGGGCCTCCAGTAGCCGTTTCAGGGCTATTTTCATCGTCGGACAGCCAGTCATGATTAAACTCTAGTCGAGTTAAACGTTAGATATGTTGGTACTGTAGGCTGTAATCGGAAGTACTTATGGTCATAAAGAGAGCGACATTCACTTCCCGACCAAGCGGGGTGACTTGCTTATTATTCGCTCCTCATTGTACCTCAGTTCACAAGGGTACCGACCAAGCTTCTTAAAATAAATTTGACTCCCGTGCTGTGGAATGAATTCGGATAAGAACGCTCAATGCTGATTATACAGGACTTTGCGAAGACAGGCTTCGGTTAGTATATGTACCGAATTTTGGCCAACCCAGCTGCGTTGGGTCAGATTATTTTGCCCCTACTAAACCGAAGTTTTCGGCTACATCGCCTGACTTAGTGTTTGGCCCAGGTCCATAGACGCGCAGTACTCGTCCAACTACTACGCGGAAGCATTGACTGAGGTCAATAGAAGCGAAGAGACAAGTCCCAGGAAGCAGTCAATGAAGAAGGAGACACGGTCGCTGGGACAAGAGCTTTATCTGATTGACGTTTCGGATTCCTGCTCGCACCCATCATCAGAGACAACAGCAGATACGGGTGATTCATGCACAAGGGGCTGCAGTATTTATAGGATGCAGTCGCCATGCTACCGCATACCTAAGAACATTCACGACTCCCCCGCCCTTCATCCGGTACCGTCGCACCTGGTGTGCTAAATGTTTGATGGCCGACATTTGCGTCGTTAATTGCTGCAATTTCATTACGTGTATTGGATGTTGGTGTGATGAGTGCTCCACCATCTGACCCACCGACCCTGGTATAGGGAAAAGTGTTTACCTGTGCGCTCCCCGCGCGGCTAATTACTCCGCCTAGGCGAAGTCTCAGCACCGAGTATGGAAGGGGAAGTTCATTGCACTTGTTAATAGACTGGGGGCCAGTAAACCATGATTCAAGTAACTCCCGGCTCACGCGATTCGGATTAGGGTTAACGGTTAGGGTTGGGACTAGGTTAGGTTTAGGGGTAGGGTGAGAGTAGGGGTTGACAGTTATTGCTGTTAGGCCAAGGCATTCTTTCTACTTTCCGGCTGTTCGTTTCGATCGGTTTACCGTAGTTGTCGCTTATTTCAAATTTGCCATCCCATGTTCGACATTGGTTGCCGTTGTTGACCTGGATTATATGGAATATATAGAAAGTAAAACATCCAATCTGAGCCGCCTGCCTGTTTTAGTACATAAAAAGACAATTTATAGGATGATAGCTGCGCAATCCTTTGAAATACAGCGAATGGCAAACTGTAATAGTGGATCATATAACTGATAAGCAAAGTGGAGGCGATCATTAGAACTAGAGTTTTATTCGCCCTACGTTTCGGATTCTCGCCTGGACCCACCATCAGAAATTGTGGCAGAAACGGATGATTCGTGCACAGCTGATTCTTACTTCTGCTATCCGGTTGCATGTTCCAATGAAATTAGCACAATAGTTATTTACTTAAAATTTGTCTCTAGTGCTCTGAGATACAGCCGATCTTGCGCCGCTGTCTGGCGCAGCTGTGCGAGGGGTTCGATACATCAGTAGATCCCCCTAACCCTCCCCGTGTGTTTTCTGGTGTATATGAAAAGGTCTGTTCCGAAAAATTTACTCCAAGTTCGCGCATTAATCTCCTCGGAACTTAAACAAGGCAAGGGAAACTGGAGTTCATATACCAGAAAACACACGGGGGAGGCTGGGGGGCCCACTGATGCGCCGAACCCCTCGCAGCTGTGTCAGGCAGCGGCACAAGATAGGCGAAACACGCGTGTCTGGGCTTTTAGCTACTACCTTTGCTGCTAGTATGGTAAATAATTACACATTACATTCTCTCAACCCTTGGGCAATCACCACAGCGGAACAATAGTCATTGTGTACGAAGTACATTCATGCTATGCTGGCACAAGCTAACATAACGGTGGTGACTGAAATCTAAATGGTCATTCTGGGCTACTCAAACTTTGCATATTCTACGTGTTAGCTTAATGCGTTATGGAGAAGTTCCTGCCAACCATAATATGCTTATGGGTTATTTTGTAAAGGAAAAATTGGCTCAATTGACTTATGTAGACGTGTGACGGCAAGCCAAATCCGGGCGAACTCCGATGCGAGAATACTGATAAAAAGGGGCTTTACGGGTGCGGCTAACCAAAAAGTCGCGAAAGTCCGCTCAAATCGCGAGATCGCCAAAAAGCTGTAATAAAAACGAAATTTGTTTTAACTTAGTAAATGAGAGAAAAATGAGCCGCGTCAACTTTGAAGGCGATTTCAAACTTGCGCGAAGGGACCGGGGACTATGCGCGAACGCCTGATTAGCGGGAGATAGGAAACGGATGATGACCAATGAGAAGACAGAATGGCGTAAGCGGATGGTAGAACTATCACAGGACAGAGAAATGGCTGAGGACGATAACCACTAGGTTGTCGAAAAGTAAGGGCAAACAGCAGCGCTTATGCGCAAGTCAATGCTAGTGGGCCAAGTATTATCAAATAGCGAAGTTTGCAAGGGGCGAGGTTTGATCTTGCAGCCCTACTTGGTCGACACCATATGGTCAGTTAACTAAAACAATTTTAGTTGACCTACATAACTTAGCCACTCACTGGATTAGGAAGAGGAAGAGAGCGCAAACAAAGCTCGAAACATGTGCAGGAAAGCGCGTATGAACCGATGCGTGGTGTATCCGAAGGTGGCGTGTACACGCTCCCCGCGACACAACCACTCGCTTGGATTAAGTAGATAAGGAGAGAGCAATCACAACTGGAAGGCCACAGAGGGAACCGCGTGTTACTTCGCAGTGCACGGCCATTACAGTGGAACCGGCGGAGTTCCCCACTGTCCGAACAATAACATAAGGAAGCCTATTTAGCCACTCGCTGGATTGAGATAATAAAAAAGGCGGAAGCAGGACTCGAAGCACGCGCAGGGAAGAGCGTGCGAACTGATATCTGATGTAACCGAGGCT
>CACRXP010000276.1:317813-335349 GCA_902702965.1 Spirometra erinaceieuropaei | reverse complement strand
CTCGTTGGATTAAAGTAGTAAGGAAGGCGCAAACATGCGATTCATATAAGGTCAACGTAATCGTACCTTCCAAATTTATTTTAGTTAACCATATGGTGTCAATCAAATGGTACTGCAGGACCAAACCTCGCCTGCAAGACGTTTGCGAAATTGCAGTAAGCGGCATGAAGGACAGGACTAGGTGTGATAACTAGTGCGATCGCTCTTCCCCAAGTGAAAGCCATACGATCGATAAGGGGGGAGAGATGGGGGGGAGGGAGGCTCGGTCACGAAAACAAGACCGGACGTTGGCGCTTTGTCCAGCCGGAGTCCACTAGACCGGCACTGGACGCTATTGGATACACTGCCGTAGACAAAAGCGAGAATGTGGGCGAAGACCGCCCCGGCTATTCGACCTCCGCTATGACCGGCTATGGTAACTCGAAGAAAATCGTAAAAAAACTCGAGCCCAAGTCGCTGAAAGCAGATAAGTAGGCAACTATGCGAAGTTGAACCGCTCGGGCCGCACGTCCACATAAGTCAGTCCCGCAGAAAACGTTTTCAATTTTGAGTGGAAATCAGTGGATTTTCACGTGAATACCTGTCCTAGGCCACAACTGCTAATTTGTGCTTATTTGCCTATTAGAGGCATTAATTTGAACGAGAAAAATTTGCAAAAATAATCGTTGCCAACTTCAGCGCATATAAAGCCGGCGAGATAAGGCGTGAAACGGCACATTATTTCCAGAAAAATAGGAGTTTTTTGCGCAAAACGCTCAATCTTTTTCTGACCTTACTAGAAATGACGATGAAAAACAAGACATTCATCAACAAATGCCCTATTAAAGCGTTTTTGACATAGATTACCTGTAAAACCCCCATTACCACCGGTTCCGTATTACATGCGACTGGGGTTTGTTTACTTCATGTGGGGCTAAATAACCCCATCTAACCAGTTTAAGTAATCGAGAGTACATTTGTCGTAGGCCTTCATTGCAGAGTTCAATTTTCTTAGACAACTGGGTTTCGTGCTTGTGAAGGTTTAAAACTATGACCCAAATTACCTTTGTAGGAAAGAGGGTAGCCCGAGAACTCAATTCCTATGTAGTTTCATATTTTAAAAGGTTTTGTTAGACTTAATGCATAACCTGCGATTTTTGGCAGTCGATAAAGAGCAATGAAAACTGCAAAGTATTTATTGACATTTTAGAGACGCCAAGAAACTCAGCGAATATCACTGTCGCCAACAAGCGAGCAGGAATTTTACGAAAGAATATCTCTCATGATACACCGAAAATAGTACGCTTGTAATCGCGTCAGCTCGTTCCTTAAGCAATGACCAGCCTCTGGACGTGTGACCTTATGAAGACGTTTATTCCATTGACGTCGGTGCCCTAGCAATCAGACGAATTCCTATTTGTTTTTGTCGGGTAGACCTCAAGCCACGCAGAACTAAAATTCCACCGTTTCACATTTAATCAGACGTCCAACAGTTGGCCGGCTGCCATACCACACATTACACTAAGTTCTGGACAGTAATTACATGTAGATTATCTAAAACTTGTCTTTTTAGCGTTGTCGTACCCATAATTTGCCCCCGCGGTAGATGCGCTGGATCAACCGGGGGCCACTTTAGATTCTGGCGGACGTTTTCAGGAATACAAACCCATAACAAAGGCCAACATTGGGGATACGGTGGGAGGCCCAGTTGTCGGCTCACGCCACGCACACCGAGATTCCTGTCATCCACACACTGTAGCAGTCGGTTAGAGTCCTGGTCAGGTGTTTTTTTGTGGATCAGGGGATGTGGTGGTACGCCTAGGTGCGGGTCCGGACGCGCCAGCCACCTGTACCCTCTCCCGCCTTCGGTCTTCTTAACTATGTCTTGACAACGCGCTCAAACGAGGAAGGAGAGAGTGTGCTAGATGTTGTGCTAGTCTAATGCCACTACAAACTAAATCACGCGTAAGTCATCATGCCTGCTCTCACCTTGCTGTAGAGCACACGATGGACATCGTCGGGAACGACGCTCGAACTGTCGTGCTTATACTGTTTTCTGTAGCAAGTTGGACATTATTTTTGTTCTCGGAATTTTGTTTTTTCTTAAGAAAATTGCCACTTCTAACCAACGCAATAATAGTCTGATATCCCGATAGCGTTTTCACTTAACTGAAGGTCGTTCTTTATAATTTGAGACTTTCGGTCGATGCATCTGGATCAGCTTTCGAATGATTAGAGATTTTTGGGGATTTTGCGCGTACTGCATGCGAACTGCTTCCGTTTCTTTTTACCTACTTCCTGACAAAAGGAAGTGTTCCAGTTAGCCAAAATTTGCTTTAAGTAGTTCGTAAATGGGGCACGCAAAATGGCGAACTTACACGTAAACATTCCCCGGTCTCAAGGCCATTCTGCTTACGCAGTTGGTCCCGGTGCTTGTACGCCTCGTTTTGCTTTTCACACGCTTCCAAGTAGACCCTCGTAGACTCTGCGTCAGCCTCGCGCTCAAGCTGTGAAGAAGAAGAAGAAGAAGAGGATGGAATGTTATATTGTATATTTTTTATGTTGGAAAAATCAGACTGGTTGAAACAGCCTCTGCAAGCATACAGTAGGTGGGCTAACTCACGAAATGCCAACCGAAATTCCCAAATGCGTTTTCTTTTCGAGAAGACTATTTAAGTTGGACTGTAAAAATAATCATCATGTAATGAAATTCTATGGTAATTCAGTTACCACAGGATGCCGACTTTCAAAGGAACTTCCTTCCGGCTGCATGCAAAAACTATACTTTGCAAAAAATGACTACTTAGGTAACATGCATCTTTCTCATTGATTTTCGATGCCCTTAAAAATTCAATTATATTTCATGGAAAACATGCATAAAAATATTACTTTTTTGGTCATTCGGTGGAAACTTACATCTTCTTCCAATTTCATACTCGAAGGATGGGTATAATTCAGTTCTCAAATCTTTTCTGATTCCTGAATAATTTTGAACTCGACCTGCCGTTACACTTGCATTCGGGGTTTCAAAACTACAAGCCGTATATTTTCCGCGTACGGAAAACCATACGTTTCTCTACGGCATTAAGAGTAGTCCATAAGGGGTTCATAAAATTTAGCCGTGGATTTGAGCCATATTGCTTACCTTACAAGCCACAGTGTTTAAATGCAGAGACATGACGCTTTATGAACAGCCGTTTCACCATAATAAAAAATCTCACAGTTAGAAGCTTTTTTAAAACCTAATTATACTCTTTCTTGAATATAAATTTAGAAGAAAACGCCGTTTTCTACCGAATGACCAAAAAGATGAATATTTTCGTGCATGGTTTTTATGAAATATAATTCAACTTTAAAGGCACCATGAATCAATGAGACAGATGAATGTTCTTTAAGTAGTCATTTCTTACAGCGTATAGCTTTTGCACGCAGCCGAAAAGAAGTTCGTTCAAAAGCCGACATCCTGAGGTTACTAAAGTATTATAGAATTTTGCTGCATGATAAGTAGTTTTACAGCCCCACTTGATTAATCTTTTCGAAACGAAAACGCATTTCGGTCGACATTTCATAAGTACGTACATACCTGTCTGCGCTCCGCGACCCACTTGTTATTCAAGTCCAATTCATGCCTAAAGTCGGCATGTTTCTTCACCCTCTCGAAGGGCTCCCTGAAGATGTCATCGCGTTCCATGGAGGAGTGCAAAACAGTCTTGTCGATAGCCATCTGTTCGGCCGCCTTCTCTGCTCGGCTGTTGAGCTCTTCAGCCTTGGCGGCCTTTAGAGCAACCAGTTGGTCGGCTGCCTTGACCTGTAGAAAGCCGGTAGGGAATAGAATCAGGACGAACGAGGTGATGCACACTTTATAGGGTAGCCCACCAAGAAAGAGGGGACTTTAAATAAAATTAAGGCGGGGATTGAATATGCAGCCCTGCTGAGAAAATAGAGGACAGGAACTACTGTAATAGAGGAAAGATGTTAACATTGGTTTCATGGGTAGAGTAGATAGGCGCAATAATTTAAGGAATCTGTGGAAGATAGTGAGAAAACTCGCCTGTCTGCCGTATATTTGTTTTATTGCCTCAAGAAGGCGTCGTAACGGACCGCGCAGTTCGAGACGAAAAACAGGTAATCTAAGCGTAGTGGTTAAAGAGGACCGCACTAAGTAGAACGGTGTACGGTGGGTAAACTTAGGCCTAACCTAAACCCTGATATTTGGCCTAATTCTAATCCTCAACCTAACTCTAATCCCAAGCGCAATCGTAACCATAACCCCATGCGTAGTCGCTTTCCCAACTTTTAACCTCAGTCGTCACCAAAACATAACATGCCTACTTAAGTGAGGTCAGTAGGCATGCTATAGTAATAACAAAAACCGACTTCATATTCAATCGTCACCGGAAGAGCATTTCAGTGTGCTGTGGTTGGACAGAGGATAGAAAATCAATGCGCGATGCAGAAAGGGGCAACACACACCGGTTAGACAGCGTTCCTGCCCGTACATGCAGGACGGATGGCCTATCATCGGATATCTTGCAGTCGATGCCCTGAGCGCAAGAACCGGTCTCAATCTACTGCACGAATGAGAGGAGAGGGCAAAAGCAAGGGTAAAAACTGTCGTTGGGTTTTAAACAACTGTCGGGTATGCAATCGCTTCTGACCACAAACCCTGTGCATGTCATAAACAAGGGCGATAAATCGAAGCGTAATAGCCACTGCGGCAAAGGCCCCCGCGGCATTGTCTCAACAATCTTTGCCACCTGGCGCAACCAGACAGTGGGTGCTTCAAAGGCAAGGCACCATCAAGCTAGGTTCCCGACGAGACATGGATACACTGGCCAGATATTTACATTGCTGCAGATTCTTGAATTCTGCTATGACTGAGAACGAGCGACAACCATCGGCTTCACTGGACTCAATCCAGACTTCGCTTCTGTTCGTCGTGAGTTCCAGAGAAGGTAATAGGACCCGGTGGTTTGTTGACGAAAATCACCAATGTAACATAGATGACCCATTGTTCTAAGGTCCGGATAGTTTTAACTCAAAGCAATTTCTAAACTACTTGGTATTTTGTCCGACATTCCACAAGGCTGCATTCTGATGTTCATTGCGTTCGAAAACGCCGTTGGCTGAAAGCCCATACGTCAGAATCAAAGTTGTGAAGCATATGCGAGGAAACTGTCTCTCTACCAACGATCACGTGTGGCCAAATGGCAGCAATGTAGAGGCTCAGAATCTTGATGTGAAAGGCAATTCTTGCTGAATGCTCTTGCTCCAATTCATTCCTGGGGAGCCGTTTAAACGTTGCGTCTCCATCCAAATTGCTGTGTTTATGCTGTTATCTGATTAAAGTCAAGGGAAGTAAGTGCTGAACCTCGTCTACTTGTATTTCAGTTAAAAGCCTCCGCAAGCAGAACTTAGTCACCCTTGAATATCCCCTAAACAAGGAAGATGAGGGTATTCAAGACCCCGTCTAGAGTAAAAACCCTTTAATTTTACATTATCCTCCCTGCTTTTGGCAACGTTTCTTGAAAAGTAGTGTGTACGGGCGTTACTATGAGTTCATCTTTCTGCCTTTTATAATCTCCCACTGGACGAGAGATTGGAGATATTCCCGGCTAGGGGAGGGGGTCGTTTAAACAGCATAATGTCACGCATCGAGGTTCAGGCTTATCCGTTTGTACGGTAGTCTTCCAAACCCAGTCTGCATTGGGCCGACTATTCAAAGAGCTGTCTGACAGAAATACCAAGCAGAGATGCTTCACCGCGAGGTCCCCAGACCATTTACATTTCGAATGTTTAAATGAACGTCATGACGACTTCTTATGTCACGTAGTGGTCAGCGCGATGAACGACCTCATCAATCTGATTTGTGCCTAATTTACATCTGCTGAATACTCCTTTGTGAACACGGTTAAGCATCTTTCGAATAATATTATAACAAAATTTGTTTGCCTACTAGGTGGGGGTAGACATCACGATCAGGATTTTGTCGTACCGTTTGGGTGCCAGTTTGAATCAGTATGAATCCATGAAATATACTGCTACTGACAATGTTGACAATTACATTACTTTGCTTAGGTACTCAAATCTGTCTCACTTACTGATGGTGAATTTGAAAATGAATCCAGTAATTAAGTCTCCTGCTGATCCATATTATCCTTCCCCCCAACGAACTCGCCGTCAGCCTACATTTAAATTTGTGTCCTAAAGGCGAAATATGAATGTGAAACGATCTCAGAAGCGACAAGTTTACTGGGCAGACATTTTAAGCACGTGCGATTGTGAACCATCCGCGGTGGTAATTGAGGTAATAGTATCGCAGCTCAATGGATAAACGAGTGTTTGTAGATCTGTTAGTGATAAAACTCTCAGCACGCAATTGGAAACACGTCGGGTGGAGGGCTGAGAGAGCGGTGATGGCCAGAGCGTTGCTGTATGGGGATGGGTTGAAGCTTCATTTTAGTATGTCGTGACGAATTTCATTATCCGGATGAGGTTCTGTCCACTTAAGGCGACGAACTAACAAACCCTGCGAATGCCGGAGTGTTGTTTACTTAGATACTGCGCCACTTCGCTCTGAGACCCGATAGGACTTGGAGGAGAAGACTAAGCGAATTCAATTCCCCAGCAAGTCCTCGTCATTGACAGTGGTGAGCCCAAGGGCTTTATTGGCCTGACGTTTCGGATTCTCACTTGAACCCATCATCAGACACAGTGGCAGAAAAGGGTGACGCCTGCACAGGAAGTTGCAGTATTTATAGGATGCAGTCGATATGCTATCGCATACCCATAGCTATACCTATATACCCGTATACCTATAGCTATACCTATATACCTGTGCACGAGTCATCCTTTTCTGCCACTGTCTATGATGATGGGGTTAAGTGAGAATCCGAAACGTCAGACGAATAAAGCCCTTGTTCTAGCGATCGCTTCTTCTTCTTCTTCTTCTTCTTCTTCTTCTTCTTCTTCTTCTTCTGCTCAAATAGTTCCTGGAACTCACATCTTCGCTTGTATCGGCAATGGTGAGCCCTTCAGAACAGCAGTCAAAGTGCCAACTCTCCCTTCTCCACCATAGGACCGAAGGGAAGGGGAGTGTCCCTGTCCTTGCGGCGCCCATGCCGTGGCGGCGCTGACCACATTTGGCTTAAAAGTGCAGTAAGAAGGCCTCGGTGTTTCCTCAGTGCCTCAGGTAGCTTAGACAGTTGACTGGCACTCAGCTCCATGGGCTTTTGGGTTGTCGCAGTGCTGTTATGCGCTTAGTAAATGTCCGATATGACGAAATTCGTTCTGCACGACCTAACTCAGGAGATGATTCGATCATATTATCCCGTTAGAATGTCATCGCCATCAGCCTGCACAAATATTCTGCACACGGGGTTTATACACTGCTTTGCAGTTCAGATAGGTCGTTGAGCGCCATCCACATGCAACTTTCAACATCTGCAATCTCTGCCTGCAGGAAGTGGGCTCGTAGCTTAGGTGGGAGAGCGTTTGACTGTGGTCTAAATTAGAGGCCGTTGTCTGGGGTTGACTTGTAGTTGGCCGGTAGAGATGTCCACTTCAGCATCTATTGGCTTTTTCTGCGAAATCCTCGGGATTAATGACGGCAGAAGAAAAACGGTGGACAGCACTGTCAAGTGGCCTGAAGGGAACCTTAAAGTATCACGGCAGCGAAGGTTCTAACCTAGCTGAGGCAGCCGGAAAGACTTTTGGGGAAGGATAAGGTATTTTCGCGAGGTAAGAAAATGCCAACTGTTGTTTAACAAATTCATCACCGTTTTGACACTCCTGCCATACCGGCAGACTTATGCATGGCTGGCTGTCTGTTGCCAGGCTTATGAATATTACTTGACTATCCCACTCTAATTGATGGGTGGATGTCGATAACAGTCTATATGTAAGCAGTATGTTATTACCAACAAAGACAAAGGAGACTGGAATGGCCATTTCTGGCTTATTAGCCGTCGTCAGCCAGGCTTACCCACCCCCGAAGTGTGGAATACCCAAGGCTCAAACTCGAGAGGTGATAGTTTGGAGTCCAACGTCTCTAACCACCGGGCCACGGGCCCGTTGTCCTGTCGGTTGCGGTCGGGAATATACAATGGTAGGGGGCGCTCACCGGTCGTTCTTACGGAACACACTCGTTCCGATGTGCCTTACGGGCTCTCTCTGTAGCCCAACTAATAGCCGCATAGCGGCGTATGATGATATAAGCAGTATGTTATTACCTATAAGAACGATCGGTGAGCGCCCCCTACAATTGTAAATTCCCGATCGAGCCCGACAGGTCAACGGACCCGTGGCCTAGCGGTTAGAGACGTTGCACTTTAAATAACAGGTCGCGAATTTGAACCCCAGGTGTTCCACACTTCGGGGTTGGGTATGACTGGCTGACGACGGCTGGCATGGTCCCATATGAAAACGAATACGTTCAGTCCCTTTCACATTGGACCCAGATGGAGAGTCGGATTTTGAAATCATGACGAAGACTCTCACTGCCACTGTATCTTTAGCTGTCCGCCTGGGAAGATGAACGTGACGGCAGTGATTCCGCAGTCGCCGTCACAGTCATCACTACCGTTAAAAACTGCGTAGCTGACATGATGTCGTCTCTGACTATGGAGAGGCGGCCGCGGTCGATACATCTGATCAGTAAAAGTCTGGTGCTCGTTATGATCCCCTCACTCACCTGCTTCTGACGATTCGCTTCGGCAGCAGACCTAATTAATTCCTTTTTGTACTCCTTAAAGTCTTCAATCTCCTGCATCTCCTGCTGTTTCTTAAGTATGAATTCATGCTCGCCTTTGTTGGCGTCCTTTCGCGCTTGACGACGTCTTTCGAGTTCTGCCAGAAAGATATCTCGAAGTTCCAGCTTCCTCTTCAACGCCAAATCCTTCTCCCTACAAAGACACTTACGCGTCTGAAAATTTTGTTCATATGGACCAGAACCAGGGCAAAACATAATGGGGTAATTCGGTGATGATCTGGCACGTGGCCTCACCTGTTTTTTACTTCTATAAACGCCTACTTATATCATTTGGGTAGGCCTAATTTAACCCCCTTTCGCTCATTCTCGTCACACCTCCCTCAGGAGTTACCGTTTGGGTTAGCGTTGGACTTATGGCTAGAGTTACGTAGTTATGGATTGAGATTGGAGTTAAGGGTCAGGGTTATGGCTAAGGTTCGGCATAGGGTGTTGGGACTATGGTTAGCGCTAGGGGTTTAGGTTTGGGGTTAGGCTTTAGACATCGGTTTAGGGTTAGGGATTGGTCTATCAGCGTTGTCAACTCGACTTATATCTTCGGTCTTGGCCGCCAGGAGGGCCAGACTTAAAGGTTTATTCTTCACGCCTCCACCTTCGATGTGATTGGTCCTCACAGGCTGAGGTCAATGAGCCTGCAATATGTAACTAGGGTGCTCAGTTTTCATTTCTTCCGCCCATTTACGACTGCCAATTTCCAGTATTTAAAATTACGCGCTCGCCTTTTTGGCGTGCTAAAACAAGTTACTGGCGTAAATGTATTTTCTAAACCCGTGCTTTCCGAAAACAACTATCTTAAAGTTTCGTTTACCCACCTATTAAAACCCATATAACAACAACTCCTGTATTATAAAAGTCCTTGCCTCCCGTTGTCTCAGTGGGGCCACATATCTGGACGACACCGAGAATTCTTTGAGGAAAGGTCTTCATGCGTATTAAATCGAAATTTCACCATTTCCTTCAGGAATTCCGACCATTGACTGCGTACATCCCCAACTGTCAGTATAGCAAACTTAAAAACACGAGGAATCGTTTATTTTAACATGCTGCTCACCAAATAATCAACGGCCTGTTCATCCTCTGGCATCTTGAAATGCCTCCGTGACTTCGCCGATTTTAATAGGTTTATTATCAATAAGGATTTCAAAACGTCGACGTATATGACCCCTTTATATTTAAATGAGTTCGCTATTTTTTTGTTTTTCGGTTTAGTTAAAGGCATTGGGGACGGCTTCTGTATTGATAATGATAATTCGCATATTTTTCTGGTGTTCTATGACATGCGGCACAGTTGTGCCCTTGGGAGGAATGAACAGTCGTCAGACACCAGAGGGAAGATCACAAATTAGACTTCTAGATTTCCATCAGATGAAGTCAATTTAGGTGGAAGTGATGATGTTTAATAGTAAACTCTTTTTTTTCCTTTATTGTGAAGAATGACCGTTATCTCCATCAGTAACCTTGCAAACTGTAGTAAAATTGCATTTAGCGGAAGTCCCGCAATGTTTGAAACAGAGCGCATAGGAATTCGTCTGACGATCCTAAATCCATCTACCGTAACCGATAAACAAAGTGTTTCCTGTCACTACAAAAGTAAGAAGGAGGTGGGTTTGAGTCTGGTCTCTGATTACTGGACCATGTTCGTCAAATTGCCTGCGCAAGCCCTCTACAAACGGGGAAACATAATCTCATGGCAGGAATTCAGGGCACCAGAAGCAAAATGCCTTTATTTGATCTCATAATAAGGGAAGATAGCAAACGCCTAAAATAGCATCCTATATTAAGAAAGTTGGCCCGGCGGTAGTGCACGTAAAGTGAGTTCTCTTCTGTAAAAATACGCACATTTAACCATGCGCTCTTTAAGAGTTGGTCCATGCTGCGGATCGCCCTAACTGAGTTCGTAAAAACGTCCTTATCTAAGCTATGGTCTTGGTTTCACTGCAGGTTAGTTGTTAATTGTCTTTGGTCGT
Source organism: Spirometra erinaceieuropaei (assembly GCA_902702965.1). NCBI lineage: Eukaryota > Metazoa > Platyhelminthes > Cestoda > Diphyllobothriidea > Diphyllobothriidae > Spirometra > Spirometra erinaceieuropaei. Next base: position 324,636 of record CACRXP010000276.1, on the reverse strand, counting down.
AAAAGTCGGTGATTTATGCAAAAAACACATGTTATCTGCATTATGGAACAGAACCGAGACTTGGTAACAGAGAAGGATCGAGAAGTTTATGCTGCACACATCGAACTGTATATAGTGCTTGAATAAACGGAAAAAATGGAGACGTACGCTTGAAGTTCGGCTAGCTCTTTAGCCACAACTGTCTCGCAGCGATGCTTTTCCTTCTGGAAGTCGCCACATCGCAGCGTCATTTTGTCGCGCAGCTGAAAAGGGATAACTGGTATTTGTCAGTAGTGTTAGCCAAACAACGCTAAACAATGAGGACAAATAGGGCACGCAAGTCCTCCGAAGTTATTTTAGACTTGCTTGCACGTTCACTGCGTAAAATCAAATTTAATGTCTACTCAAATGAAATAGGTAAGAATGGAACAGTTGTTGTTTTTCAGAAGTCGTCTTGCAAACGAATGCGGACGCTCGAGTCGACCAATACCAAAGATAGCACTATCGTTGGAGGTAACAGGTGTTAGCAACGGTAGTCAAAAGGCTTTTCAAAATACTCATTAAAACCAGTATGCGACCATGTCTTCGAGTAACTTGAGCTTGGGCTGCTTATTCGAGACAAATACAATGCTCGGGGTACCCAGAAGGACAGGAGAAAATTAGGATGGCATTTCTGGCGTATTAACCTCAGGCTTTGATGAACGACGATTTGAACTCCGGTGTCTTGGCCATTCAGCGCTAAGCAGTCCAACTTCATGCCATTGAGGTACCGGCCCGATGCCCAGTCGAGTATGTCCAGAATTGTTAACTCTGGTAAAATGACGTTCACTGATCAAGTTACACTAACGAGTTCGGCCCTCTATGATTTGGTAGGGCGTTTAACTACCTAATGCTCATCACAAAGGAATCTGGATTCGAATCCCAGGTCATCCAGACCTGAGGTTATATGTGATCGACTGACGACCGCTGACAAACCACAAATGGCCGCCTCAGTCTCCCTTATCTTTCCTGTGTCGAATCATAAAATTTTAGTACTTGTTTGTCTTCTTCGATTGCTTGTATGTAGAAACACTTTCCACACACAGTGAATGTTTAGACGATAAAGACCACGACTTCGTGGATGTCACAGTTCAATCGTCCTTTGATCAAGCAGGAATGGAACCAAAAGGTCAGATTTCGTATTTTTTAAATTCCCTCATTTACTTCTGCAGTCTGTAGTAAAGTTTTGAGTTCCAGCCAGTTTGTTTCTCTCAGGATTTTTGAAGTAATATACACGTAAAATGGCCGAGGTCGTTTGATTGAGCGGATTCGTGCACCATATTTAGTGTTAAAATCCGGTATTACTAAAAATCGAGTGCCTCACGGTGCACGCCTATCTAATCAGCGAAGTGGAGTGCTTCGCGACCCTGACTTAATGGCCCAGTCGTAGTCTGCGGTACCACGTCATATTAAAACTTCCAACCCACCTGATCGTGCACGCACTTGGCGAATTCCTGTTTGACTTTGTACTTGGCTATCCTCTCCTGGCATTCGCGTTCCTGTTCCGAGGCAATTAACGCATCCATCCACTCGCGCTCAATTCGGTCTTCCTCGGCCTTGAAGGAGAATTAGTTCACAAACAATCGGTAGCCTTTCAGAAGACATAACATCAGTATTCTGTAGCGTCTGTTTTCAACAATACTCCTTTGTGGAGCTGCGATTATGTAGTTAGTGAAAAAATGTATTGTGAAAGTTAAGACACACCGGTCAGCTGAAAGGTTAGTTGTCTCGGGATCCAAATTTTCAGTTCTTATGACAAGGACTTTTTGGCTAAATCCTTTCAGAATTTATCTTTCACGAATGCTTTGCAATCAGCGACGACGGGGATTTGTGTGCCAAATATTCCAGGAAATAGGAATTTCCGAGTGGATGGAGATGCCTTTTCCCGTCCCTCTTCATAAAGACTTCGATTTTTCTCAGACATCAAATATACTCATCAGGATCCCAAAATAAGTCCTTTATATGCCAGACTGTCGTGATATTTTTCGAACTATCATAAAAGGAAGGAACCGGCGCTTAAGGTGAAAATCTCACCGATGATTTATGTACCATATACCGCTTATCAACTGAAAGCAATGCATATTTCTTTGTGCATGCTCTAATCGAGAATTTCTTGGCCATAAACATGAAGAATTCCGCTTGAAAAGTGGATGCTACTTGCTAATCGGATCGAGAGCTCTATGTATGCCAAACTACATACATTCAGAAGGTACCGAAATTGATGACTGAAATCTAAGTGGTCAGCGAAGCTTGGTCAATGTAGCTGAGTTTGAAAAGGAGGAGATGCAATCGTTGACAGACGAATCTTATTTGCCTGACATCTTGGATTCAAACATGAGACATTTTACACAAACAGACTTCGCACAGCCTAAAATCGGGCTTTCTGCACCGTAAGCAGTAGTGGGAGAGCTTTTGACCAAAAATTTCTTTTTTGGAAATCCGGGCCTTTTGGCTTCCTATGACTCAGGAATAATACCAACAGGGAACCCATTGTTTCCCTACATTGATAATTTGCGCGTAAAAAGCTCTATTCCGAAAACGAATTTGGAATGGCCAAACATGTTTTTAGGGATATGTTTTCTTGCAATTTACTTTCAGGAAATATACCTAATCTAAAAATTATAAGGCACTGAGTGATTTGCTTGAGAAAAGTGTTGATATCTCCAGGACCAGTCTTCAGAGCATAAATCATCATAGAAAATGTTCTGTAATGTAGTGTGTTGCGTATTTAAAATTTAATGGATATTTTTTTACGTTTCAAGCGAGACCTTGAGAATTATTCGTGGGTTGTTTAAGGTGCTACTTAAGCTTTGGTATGCTTCGTGGTGGAATTAAAAACAATCACATAGGCTTTTCTGAAAACACAATGTCTCTTTCCGCCAAGTAATTCACTTCGGAAAGATGTGATTTCAGGCAGGACGACCATGGCGAGGCAATTTCACGTACAAGGCCCCCCACCGGTACTTCGTAGTACAAGTGGTTAGAGCGCCGGCATACCATAGTGACCCCCTTGCACTCATGAGTTCATAATCCCGAGGTCACCTATTATCTTAGCAGTTTTATCAGTTAGCTTACGAGAAGAGTTCGTTTTGCAGGTAGTTTGGTGAGTGCAGGCCAACAGTAAATGCCCAGGTTCGCACTATTAAGAGAACGGTTTTTCGAGACGAACTTAGTATAAGTGCCTATGAGTGCCTTCAGTCACAGTTTAAAATGTCATGGACTATGAAGTATTTAGAGATTCTTGCCAATGCTTAAAAGAATATCTTTTTGCAAACACATTGTGGGGTCGGGAGTTAATAATTAGTCTCTCGGCTGTTGTAGCTGTGGAGGGAATGGTCGAGGGCCGAGGATCGTTGAAGCCAGTTCTTCGGCCAGACCATTCATCTCGACTATCGGTCAGAGCCCAGGAAGTTTACTTTAGACTGATAAACTACAAAGTGGGGATTAATTTTTGAGGAAATTAAAAGATCTTAATTTTGAAATTGGGGTATCTGACACAAAGCACATGGGGAACAGTGGGTGACCCACTGAGGAGCCGAACCCTTCACAGCTGTGTCATGCAACGTTAGAATACCAGCGAGCCATGTGTTTGGGCTTTTAGTTAGTACCCGTGTTGTCATTAATAGTGTATCATGCAACATATGCAAAAACTACCGGCTGCCTGTTGGCAGTTTATGAATATTACGCGGTTATATCGCTGTGGTTGATGAGCTTCGGCCCAAAGCTTCATATCAACTGTCGGTCTGAGTCTGGAATGTTTAATTCAGACTGATTTAGTCCAAGCCAGCGATTGATGTTTGAAGAAAGTAGAAAATTTTGGTAGAAAAAAGGCCTCCCATGTGCGGACAGATGCAAAATCGGTACCTTCTTCATTTTCCTGTTGAGTTCTGTTGCGATGGCCTGCGACCTCTGCATAATGCCGACTGCTCTGGAGCGCACAGCCCGAGCAAACAACATGAGTTCGGGACTGGATAAAAATAAAAAAGAAGTGAACACGATGGCTTGGGCGTCAAATTTTATGACGGAGTGCTTACTACTGAAGCACTGCCAATTGAACTTACCTTCAACGGCAGAGAACTTCTGCCCCTTCAAACTACCACGCAATCGGATCAAACTTCATCTATGTTCTAGTAGAATACTTACCATTTACTGATATTACACCGGCTCTGGTGCTAATGCCCATACCTGCGTCCCCTTCCACATCTTTAACGCTAAACAGGGGGAATTCGAGAAAAGGGCCGACCAAGCGACAAAAGAGCTAATCTTAATGACAATCCTGACACAGACCGCTGCTCCTACATCTGCGACGGCGGGCTTTTCCGCGTCAGCACTGGCGCAAAGCTCAGACAATCGCTGCCCTCCTATCTGCTTGTTCACGGAACCATCAACTTACCCCCCTCTCTGGCTATCTCTGGGTTGCCTTGGAGACCAAACGCCGACATCACAGTCCCTTAGTCATTGTCGTAGAAGATGGGATAGAGTGTTAGTTTGACACTGCGATGGATCGACGATAGGCTGACAGAAATCCTTCCGACCCCCTAAATGGATGATTGTTTACAGAGATTTCTTTTATGCGCAGACAAATAACGAGGTCATACGTACCTGAACCACTGTCATTTTTGGGGTCAAGAAATGACTTTGCAGGGTAATCTCCACTCTTTGCCCTCACGGGAGTAAAATAAGCTACATGTTAATAACAAACTCGAAAACAAAAGATAGGGCTTCGTCTAAAAATTTGCCTTCAACAGCCCCACGCATTTCAGTATGCTGTGGCCATAAGACAGTTCGACCGTCGATTTAGATGTAGTTCACCGTGTGCTCACAGCAGGGTGAGAACAGGGACGGCGACTTGTGCGAGATTTATTTTATAGTGAATGTAGACTTGCGCCGCATCTACCGCACTCTCTCCTCCCTCTCCTCCTCCTCGCCCACCGGGATCCGGTGTCAAGACAATTTCAAAAAGACCGGATGTGAGGGGGGTGCGCTGTGGCTCAATATATGACCATGCGGAGACAATTACCCAGTCCTTCACGCGACTGGTTTTCGATCCGAACAACTGCCTTAACACCTGTTGACTACTTGACTCACTTCGGGATATGTAAATTGTTTGGCCGACAAATATTTGTCTAACATTTGGTGCACCTCGTCCTCTACTCCATCATTTGAAAATGTCCATCGTTCTGCCAACAGGAATGATCTTAAATCAATGACCTGTCCACGAAATGAGAGCCTTAGGTACTTGCGTTTTTGAAGGTCTGGCCAGAAGCAACTTTAGCAAATACGTATATACACGGCCCTAATAGCATCCCCTGGCTGTGAGCCAGCAGTGAGTGTGGGACAGCGATTGGTCGACAGAGGGACCAATCATAGCGCTGATTAAATTCGATCGTCGGACGTCGCCATTCTGGTAATCAACCATGTAAAGCTTGCATTCTGTTCGGCTTGACTACTGGCCGTCTTAAGAACAGACCACTTTCATACCTATTAGGCAAAATTTTAAAGATGACGTGTCCGAGAAAGGTAGAGAAATAAATGTAAATTTAGGAAAGTAGTTAGATGGAATCACGCATTGCCTTTACCAAAACTGAAAATCCTACTCGTCACGCAGATATCCGTGACTGCTGCTGACGACACACATTTATATCCTGCTGCTGACGACACACATTTATATCCTACACTGGTGTCCTTTAGACATTTCTGAGTCGGGATTGCATAGGAGCGTTCCTCTATCGCATACTGCAGACTTGTTGACTTACAGGTCCCCGCGAATGGGTGGTTATGACGTTGGGCGATGTAGCAGAAAACTCGAACGTATGACTTGCAAGTCGTCGGCTCTATAGTTTTCTAGATTCTATTTATGCAGTCCTAATTCTGGTCAACCCACCACAGAGCTGATGAAGTCGAATTTTATCTATATTGACTTACTCGTTCTGGCGAAGAGCTACTGTTCTTTTGGCCCGACTTTCCTCTTCAAAATGTTGTCTGTCCAAAAAATAGCCTAGCTTCTGTTCAATTTCTGCATTTTTCTTAATCATGATTTCACTGATTTCCTTCTACAGTAGGTGTGAACACGTTTTAGTAGGGAGCATGGACGTGGCGTACCTGTTTCATTTCATTCAACAACTGGCATTCCTGAGTTTGGGCTTCCAGCATTCTACGCGTTAAGTAAGGTTGCACGCTCTCGGTGGAGATGAGTCCGACTCTGATCATGCGGTCATGTTCAGCATTCTCTATTTTTCGATCATGAAGTAATTGTTCACGATCTTGGGCAGCTTGGTGGGGATTTGTTGTGATGCCCTGTTGGTGAGGAGGAAGCAGAGTAAGCCTCTAGCTTTTTCGTAATTCATACCCTGAACTCCATGACCTTGCCTTTTAGCACATTGTTCCATTCCTCGCGGCCCATCTTCAGGTCTTGTAGTGCTAAAGATTTGCACGCCTTCAGCAAATGCCCCTCCCTATCACGTGCAAGTTCGAATGAGTATCGATCGGTCTGGGCACGTTGCACGATTTCCTTGACTGCTGAATGCGTGCCATCTGCGAGCAAAGGCTGACAGTTAGTCTGTGGTCTTGTTTTAGCAAAATGTTCGGAATAGAAGGCCCGTTATAGAGGATTTTACAGTGAACGTTGACAGCTTCAGCGCGCTAGTGAATTTTGATTGACGGTTAAGAGGATGCTGCGCGTAGCCCATTTCGCAGGTTAAGCGTATCAAAATGACCAACTACTCTGAGATAGTTAAATATCGTGGGAAAAGATAAATCAACTAATGGAAAGGTGGGTCGTCAACAACACCACCACCACCACCAA
>CACRXP010000276.1:273370-315870 GCA_902702965.1 Spirometra erinaceieuropaei | reverse complement strand
GCCCCCTCCTCAGCTGGACTCTGCTGACTGTACCCGACCGAATCTCGGTTCCTATTGCCTCGAGACTGGTTTTCTACTCGCCACTTTGACATGTACGGCCTTATCTGGCATGCGAATTCTGCCTTGATGATACCCGTTTCGAACCTTTTACTCAATATCGCATACAGGTCTACCCTGTCTGACCCGCCTACTTACCCCTTCATGAAATCCGGTACTGCCTGCTTTTTGTACATTCAGGAGCGCGAGTTTCTTCTCCTATAATGTTAGTCCAGTCATTCTCATTTTGTTTATGTTAGACTTTTTTTCACTGCTCGCTCATCATTCTTCGTAACAAACCACTTATTCGATAACTATGAGTTAAATATTGTATTGATTCTGTATACCTGTACTAAAATCCTAAAATTCATTTAAAAGTTATTGTAACTTGCTATGAACGGACCCCCACGGGTATCGAAAAATTATTATTATTATTATTATTATTATTATTATTATTATTGTTGTTTTTATGTCTGCAAAACTTGAGATGCTGCGCCGGGGTCATAGGAACTCTCGGGTGTTCGCGGAAACTCCCTATATCAGCGTATGTTTAGACAACAGTGGCATCCGTGTTCTGCCACTTTTGCAGCATCATGGCCCTGAGCAGATGGAACTATTTGGCTGGACCGACAGCCATTATTGACGAGAAACCTTCTCTCCGGATAAGGGTTGCAGAGAGGAAATATTTTGCACTCACACCATTTGTTAGGCAAACGGATTGAGCTCACAACCCAGCGCACTCGAAAAAGTATACTCTGCAGACGAGCAGGATGAATAACGGGATGCAAACTGGTCGAACGTCAGGAGGAATAGCAAAGAGTTCAGAGAGACTATCACGTGCCAGAATTATTGCGGCCGTAGAGCTCTTAGAGGCTTTTGTTAACGAGGTGGTTTTCACCCGCATACCATCAGACCCAGTAGCTTCACAAGGAACTATCGAAGAACCGAGTCGAATTCTCACTCCAGCTCAATGACGCGGAAGTTTGCCTGTTGTTTTTCGCCATTGCGTACTCACGGAATGCGTCGCAGTGCAAATATTTGCTGATTGAATCCATGTCCAACTGGGAAACTAGCATGACTGTGTCGCTTTGAAGCACACATATGTTGAACAGCGTAGGTGTGTCGATAAAAAATAGCTCTAGGTAGTGTAGGTGAGACTAATAGCACTGCACATCCTGCACTGTTTTCCAAACCAATTCTGTCTGATAGGTGAGGGAAAAATATTTGGAAAGTAGACTATGCTCTCATGGAAAGAGATCTATAGGCGGTATCATGGGAGACAAAACTGCATGGTGGAGCAAACGACAAGTGGAAGACTTCAGTTCCCTACCGAAAGGGACTGTTTATTCCAACAATCCTCTGAAAAGAAAGACATTCGGAAAACTCCCAAATTCGATAAATATGAAATCACAGACCTCTTACAAAAAAGAAATCGCCTTTGGCGGTGTTATAGTAACTGAGACGTGGGCATCAGCCTCAGTAGCTGACTCAGAACTCTCGCTTTTAGGCTATAATTGCATCCGAAATGATCGCCAAGATAGCCGTGGTGGGGGCAGCAGCGTCAACGTTAAGCAAACACTTACATTTTTGCCGTTGAACCTCCCACATTTTTCCGCAGTAGAAGTCAGCTGCTGGCTCTAATTTGCACTAAAAAAATAAGTTCTCTTTACTCGTTGGCTGCGTTTATCGCCCTGCCAACGCCAACGACAATTTTGATCGTTTACTCTCACAGGCATTTCATGCTGCGGCTGACGCAAGTTTTAAGTATCAATTGGTTGCGGGTGACTTTAATCTTCCCGAAGTTCGCTGGTCTCCGCCTTCAGGCCCCAGAAGGCTCGAATACTTACTTGAGGCTGTGGATGTAGGGATGTGGATTCAGGTTGTCGATTTTCCCACCCGAGGCTCAAACATACTTGACCTAATTCTCTTTAGAGGCTGCATGCTATCGTCAGTGTCATCCCTAGGCCCACTCGGGGGCTCAGACCATGACATAGTTGCTTCAACGTTGGAATTCGAGGCTGACAAAACGTCTTCCCCAAGGTATAACTTTTTCCGCGATTTCCGATCAAATCGTTCAACCGAATTATTAACACACCTTAATTCCTACGACTGGACTGATTTCTTCCTTAGTTCGGATGTAAATGTTTGCACTGCAAATCTGTACGAAATTTTGGATCCGCTGCTTTCTCGTTTTGTTCCCCCGTTAAAAAATTATTAATGTTTGGGATGAGGTTTTCCTACCCATACCCTTTCGTCGCAGATTGAGCAGGCTTTATCGTCGTTTCCATCTTCAGAACGATGTTTCTGTTCTGCCCTTGATTTGTGATATTTTTGATCGAGCTAAGAGATTGTCTGAAGAAAAACAGCTAACCGGAAAGGTCCAGTTTACCGAAAACCATTCGCTAAATGTCTCGAAACTTTTTCTCTAGAAAAATACGAACTCACCGAAAGACGCAGCATCCCATCCTCCGGGACGCTCTCGGAAATCCCATAGTTGATGCCCAGTTAACCGCTAATAGCTTCAATGATTTCCTGTCCAAAACGTGCATTGAAGGCTCGACTGCTCCGTTTCCGACCATCCAGCAATTGACCGGGACAGTTCTAGAAACTATAACTTTCACTCTGTGGGATGTGACCGTTGCGTTTCGGCGTCTTCGTCAATCTTATAGTCCAGGCCCTGATGGTGTCCCAGTAAGCATTTTAAAAGCCGATGCAAACACGATCTTCCCATCCCTCTTATGCAAGAGATTTAATCTCGCTCTTGAAAGTGAAACTTATCTTACCTTGTGGAAGGAATCACACATTTTGCCCATTCCTAAGCACGGCAAATCTACATCATTTGATGACTTTCGGCCAATAAACACCCTCCCTGCAGTTTCGAAGATCTTAGAGACATTGATCAAAGATAAAATGGTGTGTCACTTAACAGTGAATAATTTGCTGAGTGCTGCTCAGCATGGATTCCTCAAAGCTCGATCTTGCGACACCTGTCAACTCTCTTTCTCTGACTATGTTCTCCAATATAGGGACAATGGTTTTGCACTTTGCACTGTATATTTTGATTTCACTAAGGCTTTTGACCGTGTTGACCATGCTCTTCTTCTCTTGAAATTGTCCTCTTTCGGAATAGGTGGCAAACTTTTGAATTTTATATCCTCCTACCTGGGCACTCATGCACAACGAGTTAAGATTTCCAATACCATCTCCAACCCCACACGTGTGAGGAGTGGCGTCATTCAGGGTAGTGTACTCGGCCCGCTTTTATTTTGCCTTTTCTTTAATGATGTACGTAGAACTACTGGGTTTATCCTCCGAAACTTTAAAACTGGGGAATTTAGAATGCGCCTTTACAACATGTACGTTAGACCTGGCCTGGAATACTGTTCGTTATTATTTAGCCTCATGTGTGCTACTGAGCGGAAGAAAAAAGAATCCGTTCAACACTTTTTACCAAGAGAATTTTAACCCCGGAACACCGACATTTGTCTTACCAAGAACGTTGCCGGCTTACAGGCCTCGATCCTTTATGTTTCCGTAGATTACTTAAGGGACTATTTTTGCTATTTAAGCTCTTATATAATCACACATTTAATCCACTCACCTCTTTAAGACATCATTTCCACCCACGACGTAACAGTCACCGTGAGGTCGTTTTATTTCTGCCTCTGGCACGTACTGTTAAATATCGTCAGTTCTATTATGTAAATGCAATTGCTATTTGGAATAAACTACCCATGAGTGCGAAAACTCTGCAAAATTATCCTTTATTTAAGACAAATATTACTCGATTTTTGCATTCACAAAAGCTCCCACATATTTTGGGTTCTGAATCCACTGGTCGACTCTACCGTAGTGATGGCGTTTGTGGTCTCTGAACACTATGGCCGGTCTCACCAGCTGTTCCTCAACGCCTCTACTTTGACTATCCCAACTTCATGAAAGGAATTTGACGTCCGATAATCTCCGATACCATGCAACCCCTCTTTCTCCTGAACACTCCAAACCATAAAAACCACCATCAACTACATTTTTATTCCTTTACCTCAGGAGTTTTTTTCACTGCTGGTCACATTTATGTTTAATCGCTTCCCTTGACAATGCCTGTAAACTGGCATTTAATAAAGTATTATTATTATTATAAACCGTAAGTCCATCCCCGAATAAAGAGCACAATCACCGGTTAGGTAGGATGACGGTACTTTCGATAGTTCTGCTAAGGTATTACTCTATTAGGAGCAACCAGTATCTAACTCGGTGATCGGGTCTAGAGAGGTGCATCTGTTCTACATGTCGACAGTGCTTCAGTACAGAGGTTGATAAAACTGGCAAGGTGTCAATGAAGGCAGCAGTGCTTACTGCTTTCTGAAAAAGAGGTGTTAGAGAATCATTGTTACCGAACAAATCTTCACTGTCCTCATGCATGAGTTATTTACCCGTCCTATCTTTTCCTCCTTCACTGAATCCCTCTGGTGCACTTTATTGATAACAGTGTTAGCCATGAGACTTTTCTTTGCACTTTCAACTTTTTCACACTTTACAACCAAGTTTCCATTCTCCGTTTTTTTCGTAAAAATCGACTTGATTACTATGGTCTTTATAGATGCTTTTATCTTTTGACGGCTGCGCTGGTAATCATGTCTTTATCTTTCTAAAACAGGCACTTCTTTCTGGATTTCTGCTAAGGGGAACATTACATAGGCTAATTTCGCCATCGCTGTCGATTTCAACCGAAACAAATTGAATTACGCTTTTCATTTGAGGTCGCAAAGTATTCGATACATTGTTTAAACCACTGACGTGACCTTGATTGGCAAGATTTCAGCGTCGGCAATTTTCAATTACTTAATATGTTTCGCCCCAGTTGTGTTCTCGCTGGGATATTTATCATAAGCGCAGTTTACATCCAACCTTACGCCTCACTTACGATTGAGGACATAGCAAGAATATCAGCAGTAAACTGTTACTTGAGAACTTAATTAAAGAGTAAAGAAAATTAAATTTTTCGCCAGATTTTGTTTTTCATCTAACAGTGGATATTTTGACTATGAAATATCAAGATTCATACCGACAGACAAGCATAAGATATTTCTTCTCAAAACAAAAACTGTGCCTTGGCAATACAGTTCCAATGGGAGTAACGTACGTTTGGAATTTTGGCAGTTAGTTTGTTGGTTTTATAACTCCACATAAATTAGAAGTGTCCCTACGAACCCGATTGAAATTTTAGCAGTAATCTAAGCGTAATAAAGACGAAAGACACCGATGCACTCTTAAGTTTCATGGTTGCAGTTGGATATCTTTCAGATAGTCATAATGATACTGAAAATAATCATTTTTTGACGGAAAACAGATTTTCGTAAGATAAGCTTATTAGTTCCACCAATGTTCCTCTTTCAGCTCTGTTTGTACTGCTCTGCTCTTTTATGAATGGGCCCTGTAAACTGCCACACTTTTGGCAATGCTGAAGAACATGTTCTAGCTTGAAGCTGCGAATGTGTAATGTAAGATATAAATAGCGGCATGACCCAAATCCTGTTAAATTGCCTGATATTTTTAACGGTTTGTAGTCAGTTAAACTGCATCGATTTCAGACAAGTGTCTGCTACGTCGTTTTTGGTTGTCCACATCCTCGTTCGGTTACTATTATCGTCTATATCGAACTATTTGCCTAAATAATTCTATACACCTTATACAGTTGGTAAAAGTTTTGCAAATGTTGAATGAAGATAGTGTACTCTAATGGAAATACTCCTTACTTCGATTCCTCTTTCGTAACTACGGGTGGGTTAAATGACTCTTAAATGGCCTTCGATTATTGTGATGCATTAGGACTAGAAGTGTTGTCTTCGTCTATACAATGACTACACAATGATCACAATTTTATATTGTCAAAGTTGGCTGCCACCTAGAGCAGCCGACCAAAATCCTCTACTTCTTCATCTGGTACTGTTTATCGCCATAGTGTCTCTTGCGATAGTCAGATTATGGGGGTTTCGACTTAAGGTTTGAACCGAACATAGTTATTTGTCAAGCGTTTTCTTTTAACGCTCTTTGGTGTCCGGCCAAACGGAATCGCTAAGAGCCTATTCCACAGTCTCCATGACATAATAAAAATTTGGTTAATGAAAAAGTGTCTACTAAAAATTGTGAAATTGTCTTTGTTCTCCCATAATTGGACGGTAAAATGGTCAAGATCTTTCAGCGCCCTTGAATGAGGCAAATAGGAAAAATGTCTTTTTTGGGTTATCCTGAAGCAGTTACTTTTCATGGCAGGTTTACTGACATTGACACCCATGCGTCAGGTTATTCACATACGTTTCAAGGGTTTTCCAAATTGATGATTAAGCAAGTGGTTCTGCTGACGTCTGCCGGTATTTATGCAAAAACCAAAGCTCGCATGAAAAAGAAGCAAAATATGTAACATTTTTTGCACTGGTGTGTAATAATTTCCCTGCATTCTTAATCAAACTGATCGACAGTGGTTGGGCCTTTTTGGAGCTTGGTAACTATGGATGTAAATGTTTGGCCTTATCACTTTCTAAGCTTTTGATAAGATGGAGTTGTATTTGTTTTTGACCTAATGTATTTCAGATCTGCAAACTTTACGAAGACAATGGTACTCTGTCATCACAATATATGACATTCATCGACGTGCCGATTACGCAAAAATATATATGTCATTCTCAGTTGACCCAGGCTCGGTTTCCTTGCGTAAAGGGTTCCATGCTCCTTACAAATACTTCTCTGTCATGGGTAACAGTTGGTTCCATCTACTGCGGTGAAAAAAATGTACGTTCAGCCACTTATTACAAAAGCTTTTACGTCAAAAAATAAAAAAACATGCTTGTGGCATTACGCTTTTTTTGAAAAAACGAAATCCTCTTAATTGTACGTCGCTTGCTATACGATGTTAACTTTCTGTGTGTTGAGAGGTGCGTTATGGAAGTGGATCTCTCATGGCACCTTGGGTATATTTTGGCAAATATTTCTGGTCTTTGACACTAAACATATGCCGAAAAAGAAAGTTTTTTTAGAGAAAATGTAACCCAACTTTTATTTGCAACCCGAAAAGAGTTATTTTGTTTGATCGCCGGAAGTTAGCGGCATCTTAAGGCATACTTTTGTCCAACGCCAAGACAAATCGGGGTGAAATTAATTTTGACTTAGCTTTTTCAGAAACATAGATAAGTTACTTTCTGTCCCTTTGATGTGTAATCATCCTTGTTCAACGTCTTACAGCCGCATAAAATGTCCTGTTCTGCCACCTCATATATTAGGTGAGCACGGTTTTCTTCAAGGTCTCTTTCGAAAACGGACCACCTACAAATCAGTTGGATAAGTACTTATCTCTGGACCAACAAAGTAGGTTTCAAACTTTTATGTAGTTTTACGTAGGGACTATGAATTAATGAGGTGTTATTTGATCCGGGGCTTTTTGTGAGATTTTGCAACCAAACAAAGCAAGGCGGCATAGGAAATTGGATGAATAAATCGTTTCGAAACATACCTAAGTCATCTGCAGCCCAGTTAACTTTTCTCCCGACTACAAGGTTATATTTTATCAAAAATTATCGTGCATTTTGTAACCTTTTCAGTGCCACACATGCTACTGCTTATGTGACTAGGATTGATTCTCGTTTTAACCATGTAGCAACTCCATTCGTTAACAGAAGTTTCTGAAACGAATGGCTTTTTGGAAGGTGCATAACATTCTATATTACGTCGCAATGCGAAGGTTTGCGAAATGCATAGCACCATGGTTCCAGTTTATCCTTGTCTGTAGTACGGCGTGTCAATATGCTAAGAAGGTAAATTTAATTTTAAGACTAATTTTATCCTCCTACTACTATTTCAATCTATTTATTGGACGCTATAAACTCCCATATATTTCACGTTTCAGAAATAGGAATTCAGTAACAACGGCTTAAAAATACACATTGGTAGGCGCTCTGGTAGCTATATCTTTAGGCAAGCATACATCAAAATTGGACTTGTCATCATACACTGATTGGCTTTGTTTAAACCACTGTAAAGCTGCGTGGCTAGGTTCCACTTTATCAGCATGAGCTTTGTTTGCATTTGGTCTTAAAAAAGTCAAAGATGTCTTCTCGTTGTCAGTAAAAGGGACTTATTGACTAAATCCTCATTTAATTAAGCTGAGTCAGTTTAGTAAGTGCTCTAACGTCCACCATAGCAAAACTATCAACTAGTGCCGACGAAAGACGCGATTATTAAATTTCAATATCGACTTCTACATGACTATCTTAGTCTGCCACTAAACCGGCCTCCTGGCAACTGACGGTCCGAACATCGTGCGCTACACAGCAGAGCGACGTGTGTGTAAATTAGTTTAAAGTGGTAATAGGCTTGCAGCATCTACCGCATTCTATTATCCCCTCGCCCGAGGCCGGTCTCAAGACATGGTCACGAAGACCGAAAAGAGGAGAGGGCACACCGTCACACCTATTGGTCCACAGCAAACACTTGTCGAGGATTTTAGCCGACAAAAATGGGTTAGGAGGGAGGGAAGATGACACAAGTCACTGGACAACCATGCACTCAGCCCGTACACCCAACGGGAGCGCAAGCGCATCGACCAGCATGGAATCGGGTGTCAGACCACTGCCAGCTCACATCGGGCTGCGAAGGCCATGGTTTGCTGAGGAAGGACATATCAGACGCACACGGTCCGTAAGACCCACAAGCGACCCCGGCGCGTGATGCCGCAAAGTTAATCGTGGAGGATAAGGCATCGGTTATTCTTGAACTTAGGCAGGCTAGACTATTGAGGGCGATAAAAATCGTCGACAATATTTTGTTGTCCTGAATGGTGAATCGGCTGCGGTCAATGAACCAAACTACAGACGATCAGCATCAGTCCCCCCTTCGACAAACGCGTCGACGAAATTCCCCCATAGCTTTCAGACCAATTTAGTGGGAAAATAAAGCTAGATTTGTTCGTATGCATGCTTTATGCTGCTAGACCGTAAATTCTGTTAACGAAAGACGCTTAAATGAAATGAGCTTGAAAATGTGTAGTCAATTCACTTGTGTTCTGTTCTGGATTCTACCAACGGGGTTCGACGGCATTAACTTGAAAATCCCCTCCTGTTTGGTTGTCCCACTAAAGCAAAACGAAACCAACAAGCATTTTTTTAATAAACGGATCTTAGTCGTAACATTTACCATTAGAAATATAAGATGTGACCCACATTATGCGTCCTATAGTTCATTTGATGGCCATCGCCCATGTGTTAAGAATCCTAGCGTTCAAACTCATGTCTATCAGCAATGATTCCTTCACAGCGTTAGTGGGGCTGAAGGCCATAGAAGCGTGCTATGGGCGCATCGATCCAGTCCCTTAGCATGTCTAAAATTTAATATTTAAACTTTAAGCCATGCCAGTAAGGCGATCTACCAACTAATCAACTTCCACACTAAATGGTGTGCTTTAAGTTGACAGACAGTGGCACAGAGATCTCCGAACATTCCTCCTATCAAATCAATTATTTATGGCTGGACTTTTGCCGGATCGAATTCCATCCCTCTCTGCAGCTCCAAGTGCTTGGGTGAAATTGAAGTGCAAACCAGAGCAAAAACTCAAACAGTTAGATTGGTACTTTTGCCGCTTTAGGCACCACAAAGTGCTTTTTGCAGGATTTTAGGGTCAGTAAACCCGTGCGTCAACGCAAATTAAATTGTCAAGCGACATTTACTGGAACGCGAGCGACCTCGAAGCCCCCATATTAAAACCCTAATGATGCCATGCCTCCTCAACCCTAAATAAAGTCCAAATTTGATTAAACGGGTCAACCTTAGGTTCTAACTTAAGGTATTAAAAAATCGGAGCGGATACACCTATGTTATTGAAACCTTTATGGGCGTAGTTACAATTTGCAACGAACCGAAATTATCAGCATTACATCTCTTATTCCATTCACTGTATACAATCCACCAGCTACTAATAATAGTCGAGACGGTAGTGAGGCATCACGCTTTCATGGTTTTGTGACGAACCTTAATTATCAGCACGACATCTCTAATTCCATTTACTGTATAAACTCTTCCAGCTACTGCTAATAGTTGGGACGGTAGTGAGACATTACTTTACTTTATAGTTTTGTATTTTCTTAAGTTCGAAATTATGGCATCAAAATTCAGAGGGCCTCCTCCTCAGTGATTGAAACCTCTGTCAGCATGGCTACTAATTGCGACGAATCGAAATGTTCAGCATGACATCTCTTATTCCATTAATTTTTTAAAATAATCCAGCTACTAGTAGTAATTGCGACGACAGGGAGATTTTACGTTACCTCATAGTTTTGCGCTTAAATCAGTATTGGTTTACGGGTAACAATACACTTTGCAGATGCTAGTGAACAAAAGTGACATCTGTCAACACTGCAAACAAGATCATTTAGGATTTCTTCAAAGCTTATTTGCAAAATTGTTTTTATTTTTCTCTACTTGGCCACTTTAGGGCTTCCTGAGATGCTGACAGTCTTCGTCATTATCTACATCGTCCTTATTGCATTTGTTGTCTACACGCTGGGTAAAGAAATCTGTATACCACGTTGCAAACATCCGCACCACCCATTAATATTGTTCTTTATTTCATTCCCCGTCTTATCATATTACTTGCAGAAAAGCCATGTAACGCGACTTATAAAGCGGAAATGACTTGAACAGAAGAAGTCACAGGGGTTGAATTATCAGCCACAGTTTCGTAAAATTTCTGATTAATATTCGAAACCCCTGCAGGCTAAGTGGCACAGATGGGGGCGGAGACGACCGAAGGGAGTAGGCCGGGTAGTATGCGATTCTCATGTTAAATTAACCGAGTTTCATAATCACTGGGCCCTTTTTACGTCTCTACGCGTGTGAGTTAAAACATCCTACTTTGGTCGACAAAACTCCCCGAGATGATGAAGGACTACTTGAAAGCAAAAATCGAGATTGACGACAAAACTCAGAGAACTCCTAAAACGCTGTGTCTTCGAAGCCCATGGGAATCGCCCGGCACTATTGAAGTAAAGCCAGGTGGGACAACAGGGATTGTTTGTCAATTGCAGATAACGGCCAGGGTTCCACAAAAACAAACGAAAAATCTCATTTTAAACCTGCCTCAACCGGCGATTAGCGTCTACGTACGTTTTCTTGCGAAACAAAAAAATGAAATAAATCAACTCTATCAACGTACTGAACGTTCTTCTGGAGTGATGACAGTGTCTCCGCAGGAGGCTTCCGGTGTGAGCGTAGTCTCACCCAGTCATGTGAAACCTTCCCTAAATTCGTCCCTTCCAGTTAGAGTTCAGCACGATCCCCTGTCTGTCGGCGTGTAGCAAACCCCACATGGTCTTCCTAAAGAAGACCCTCTGATAGGTTCATTTATCATTACCAGGAGCAGCATGGAGCGATAGTTTCTAAAGAGTAGTGCTCTGGCCAGTCTGATGTCTCCGCAAATCCTCTGCAAACCCTCAAAACGACCTTCATCCCACCACTGGAAAATGAAAGTCTGAGGATAATTAAATCTGCCTCACTGTCTATTCCCGCGGTAGAGGCCCCTTCTGCCGGTATTCTTGAGGGAGGATGACCAGGAGGGTTGAATTGAATCTCCCCCAGATGGAGGAATATCTTTCAGAAAAGAAAAGTGAGCGGACATTACGCAAGTTGAAGAGTAAGAGAGTGTGGATCACACCGCGGAGCCTGACGAGAAGTCCAAACTCGAACATATTCCGGAGGCGACACCCGCTGATGACACCGTCTTCCACCCGTATCCGAATATAAATCAAGGGATGCGATCGATAAATCCAGTTGGAAATTCGATTTTTAGCATTGGATTTCAATTTGCCTGTCACAATTTCTTTACCTGATGACGTTCAAAGTTTTGTTCTGCCGGTTTTTTATTGGCCTTATCATGCGCGGTTGTTGGTCTAACAAAACTGTACAACGGTTGCCGCTTTCCATGTACCGACAGGACGTTGTCTTAGTCGCACCTCTTCTGAGCATTACGCAAATGCACAACTCACCAGCTTTAAGATTTTGACACTCTATTAAGTGGTGAAAACTAAGCAGAACATTAAAAATGGAAATAAATCTGCACAATTTCCACAGGAGATTCCTTGGTAATGAATTACATCGTCATAGTAGTTTGTTGCATTTAGGACTGCATTGCTGTTCAGAAGTGTGATTGAAACCACGTCCTTCCGAACTGACCGACTGCCAAGGTCAAGTGGAGATGTGAGACCACTCAGCGGACTCATGCCTCGTATACATCATGGCCCACATAACTCGCAGTTATGCTGCAGGAAGATCAGGAACGTTTGCTTTCAAATTTCGACACCACAGGCTGCAGAACAACGTTAGTAATTGTGACCGGCCAAAATCTCTCAGAAAAGCCCATACACTTGAAGACCCGTCCAGAACGTTTGTTGTCCAGTAGAAAATGTGCTTTTTAATCCCCAACTGAGGTTTTTTGCATCAATGGCTTCCTCCTACTCCTAGTGCGTGGAAAAATCTCCACCCAATAACGTCCAGTTTTAGAATGGTAGAAGTAGCGTTTTTGCAAATACAAATTTCCTACAAAGAGAACAGAACTTAACAGTACCGGGACATAACGTAATTCTTGTGAACTTCCAAGCATTCTCACAAGTGCGTCTAAATGAAACGCTAAAAGAAAGAACTATTGAGAATCGTGGTAGCTAATCAAAGCCCCGCTTCAGTCCAGCGAAGCAACCTTAAGATTGGTACATATAATTTATTACAGACCAGCATGCTTTCTTCACATCCACCCTCCTAATCCTACTCCCTCGACGGGCAACAGTTCAAGAGGCCTGTTGATTGGTTTGTAACCGCGAGACGATATCTCGCTTTGGACGAATTGTTTAAAGCATTAGACAGGAGCTTTCCTAAAAGAATTAATTGCGACACTTCACGGTTCCTGTTTAGCATCTCAAAAAACGGTTTATTGTGATGTTCCAAGTCAAATTAACCCATAATGAATCAGAGTTTTTTCCTTTTAAGGGAAGCTTCGTGAAATACGGATGCTTCATACCACCTTTCTGTTATTCTTCATTGGAATTCTGTTTCGCGCTATATCACTAGCTGTGCAGATGCTCAGCTGGTGGTTATTGGTCATTTCTGGCCAGAAGCCTCCTGCCCTGGACATGATTGGTAGGTAAAAATTTTTATCGTTAAGTTTCTTCATCCATGAAATTTCTTACGTTTGCCTGTTATTTAACCTAAGACAACCAACCAGCGACACACTGATTTTTATAAATACTTTCCTCTTCATAGGTTTCTACCAGGGGCGACGGACAATTTAGTAGTTAAAAACGGCGAGGAAGGGTTGTTTCTAGAATAATAAGAGGAGAAGAATGTGTGGCCTGTAAAGAATTTTATCTATTTATCACGCGTAGCAAGACAGTGTCGCAGAGCGAAAGTATACTTTGCTACATGGTGTGCGACAGGCTAAATTAATATGCACTCATTTTTCTTCGATTGTCAAAAATACACGTATAGGGAACGGAACGGGTGAGTTGCACGCTTTATCAGTGTAAAATTACTTACTAAGACCGAAGAATTTCCACAAAATATGACTAATCAGCAGTCATAAACTATCATGATAAGGGAGAGTGAAACGTTCATTTTTGCATTATGTTCAAAAACGCATCAAGTATCGATATAAGGCTAAAAACCGTTGCCAATTATGGCATTTGAAAGACGTGTCCCGCCCTTTCTAGCAAGCTCAAAAGAAATTGAGAGATTTGTTGCTAAGCCCACATAGGGAATAGTTTGGGAAATTGAATGTGCGCCTTAAGCTTGACGGTAGCCTAGCAAATCATGAATAAACGAAGTCAATGAAACGTAATTTTTTAGAGCTTTTAGGTATTCAATATTCAGAATCCCTTCGTTTGCGTAAAGTTTAAAATAAGACAGGAATATATTTTCATCTTTAATGTTAAAACAACCGCCGTCCTTTAATCCTGTTACGCAATCCAAAGCATATTTTAATAAGTCAGTGCAGGTGCCCCAATGGACAGGTGCATAAAACCAACCGGTCATGGTTTGCATGTTCAATGAGAACTGCTCTAGACAGTCGTTGGCATAACAACCAGCTTTTATCTTCCGACGTCCGTGTTCGTTATAATGGAGACTAGAACGTTCATTTTTGCTTTATGTTCAAAACCTCTTGCAGCGGTTGTCAAACGTTAGCCTCAAAGTTAAATCAACTAGAGGAAGAAGTTAAAAACATGAAGAATTTTATCCAGCAGACTTTCATGACAGAGGATCAGTTGGCAGCATCCACGCACAGGGTAACGAGGAGTAGAGCGCGAGACACCCAGTATAAGCAGTATCAGACTCCAGTTATCAGTGGTGACGTGAAACCTCCAAAATCAGTAAAGAATGAGAAAAAGGCGACAGGAAAGACTATGGAGAAAGGTAGCAAAAATCCGAAGGCGAAGGTGTCAGACTCGCCAGAAAAGAAACCAAGGGCCGAGGAGGAAAATGATAAAGATGGACCGACGAAAGAGGAAACCAGTCCCCAGACAGTATGCGCACCTCCTGAGCCTAGTGTGAGGGAAGCGTCGACCAACACAGGACCGAATAAAAATGAACCCAGAGTGGGAGTGAAAGTACCTACTCTCACGAATATTCCTGCTACTAGCGTCGAAGCCCAACTTGGGGAATCGTCATCATCATCGGTCAGACCAATTATTCAACAAAATTCGTCGAATGGAGGTGCTGTGGACAGATCACAATGCATAGTCGTCCATGGACTTCGTGAATCAACGAACGATAACCCCAGATGTAGGATAAATGATGATATCATGACCTTGCAAGGGTGTCTGGATGGCATAATAAAAGAAGATGAAGCCATTAAGATTCTGAAACTTTTCCGACTAAACAGTAAAGATAGCGCGAACTCTCAAGGGCTGAAACCAAGGCCTTTAAAGATAGTTTTAGAAAGTAAACTCCAGAGGGATCTTCTACTAGAACGAACAGTAGGAGGGATTCCTGGCCATAGAGGTCTTTTTTTTTCAACCGGATTACTCAGTACAAGCGAGAATGAAATGGAGGGCGCTGAAGGCGGAGCTGGCGACCTTGAAAGAACAAGGGGAGAAAGGACTAGTAATAATGAACGGAGTGATTGTTCGACGACAAAGACCCCTCCTGTGGAGGACGCCTGTCATACTAACAAAGGCCACACGGCCGAGCAACTAATTCGACGCAACAACCTACACAAAATTAAGTTCTTCTACGGAAATGTACAAAGCCTCTTGAACAAACTCGATGAACTTAAAATAATTGTGGACGAACTATGTCCTGATGTTATTGCATTAACTGAAACGTGGCTCACCCCAGATGTCACAGACCCCCAAATACAGTTAGATGGCTATCAAGTGTTAAGACGAGACCGAACCAAAAGGCGAGGTGGCGGAGTTGCCCTATATATCAGCAATGCGGTCGAATATAACCCTGTTGAAGAATGTGTAAATGAGCATGATCTGGAGCTGCTGCAGTGTCATTTGCTGGTTCCCAAAGCCGAAAACGTAACTATCACTGTTGTATATAGACCTCCAAATCAACCTGCCGACGAAGATCAAGCGTTAATCACTCGACTCCGCGAGGACAGTCGTAAGCAAAACATTATTATTGTAGGAGATTTCAATGCTCCGCGGATTAATTGGGACCTTATGACAGTTAAGGGCCACGGACAAGGATTCGACCAAATGCTATTAGACATGACATTTGATGAATTTCTGTTTCAACATGTACGAACTGTGACTCGGATGCGTGAAGGTCAGAGAGCTAGTTGCCTGGACCTTGTGTTTACTAAAAACGAGGAAAGCGTTGATGAAATAAATGTAGGCCCGCCCCTAGGTTCTTGTGATCACATGACATTAATGTGGGAGTCGACACTCGTAGCTGTCCCCGAACGAAGCTCAAAGGCGTTAAGAAATGTCTGGCGGGGTAACTTTGAGGCAATGAAATCAGAGATTGGACACACACTATGGACCGAAGCATTACGAGGAGACGTCAACGAATGCTGGACAACCTTCGAATCAACTATGAGAGACCTGATTGAACGGTACTGTCCCCTCAAGAAACATCCAACCGGAAACAAACCGAAATGGCTGACAACAGCGGTTAAAAAGGAAATCCGAAAAAAACGGAAACTGTGGAAAATCTTCTTACAAACGGAGAACCCAGAAAAACTTCAGGAATTCAGACAACAACGAAACTTATGCAAAAGACTCATCCGAGAAGTACGAGCTTCTTATGAAATGAAGCTCCTAGAAGAGGCGCAGCAAAAACCTAAAGCGTTCTATGCATATATCAGGAGCAGTACGAAAAACCGGGACCATCTGGCAACCTTAAAGGACAAAAATAACCGAATTGTGAGCGATGGCTTTCAAAAAGCCGAGCTTCTTTCCGAGTTTTTCCAAAGTGTCTACACCACGGAACCACCCCTCCAGTCATGTTCTCTTCCACTGCCCGCCAACCAACCACTTATAAGCACAGTATTTTTTACTCCGCAGTTAGTTTTAGCAGAGCTAAATAAGCTGGATCCTGCCAAGTCACCTGGACCAGATGAGATCCCAGGTGTACTCCTGCGTCAGCTAGCTGAAGAATTAGCAGAGCCACTTTCTATAATCTTCCAAAAATCGCTGGAAGCTGGCAAACTACCTGACACATGGAAGTTGGCAAACGTCGTACCTATCCACAAGGGAGGATCACGGCTATGTCCCACGAACTACCGGCCGGTTAGTTTGACATGCATTTGCTGCAAACTGATGGAAAGGCTAGTTAANACTCTTTGCCGGAGTTTGTTGTTAATTCCCCTACCGTGAACGTGTTCAAGAGACAACTGGATACTCACCTGCTGAAAGGCAACCCAAACTGCCGAAGCCTGATCTAACGGATTATAGAAATGACTATAAATATACTACTCACCGGATTTCAACAGATCCTATTTTTGCGTCAAACTTAGCCCATATTGAAATTTTCACAGTCCGAATGTGGTGAACAAAGTTTTTCGCAATTATTTTGCGAATATAATACCCCTTTTACCTTCATGTTACATTATTAGATTTATGAATTCTCCTACTAAAACTGCAAGCAAAAGTTTTGCAATTTAACTATTTTACTTTATACCTGTACCCTCTAAATGGAGTTTTCATGGCTTCTGTTGTTTACTCCAAATATACTGACTGATACTGACTGAAGTAATGACAGAAAGTTAAATACTATGGGCATTCACGACATTTGAAAGACGGCCCCTGCGCTTTCTAGTAAGATGTAAAGGAATTGTAATATGCGTTGTAGAGCATACGTAGTGCGTAGTTTTACAAATGTAATGTTATCTTAAAGCATATTAGTATCTTAGCACACTAAAAATAAATAAAATTGCCAAAATATAATTATTCATTGTCTTTAAACATAAAATACTCACAAGTCCACTGCTTCATGTAGGATTAAAAATCACAGATTAGTATGTTTATTGGTATTATTAAGGGAAAATATCATTAAATCCTGTTATACAATTCAAAAATATTTTAATAGGCCAATGAAAGTACCCCAATAGGCTGGTACATAAAAACTAACCGGTCCTGGTTTGCATGTTCACTGAGAACTACTCTAGACTGTCGTTTGCATAATGACCAGCTCTTTTCCTCCGATGTTCCTATAATGTCTTCGTTCACTGCCTAATAATCTTGTTATTTTCAAAATTTCCTGGCTTGCTCTGAAGTGCTCAGTGTATCCTATTGCTTGCAGAAGGTGCGCACTATAACGAACTGGGCCATCAATACAGGCTTCCCTCAAAAACAACTTCACTTATATGACAACTATAGTTATCTGAAGCCTCGGATTTGTGTGTCCCTTTACTACAGTTGCAAAGTGCAAATTTGAGAAGACCATATAGATAACAATATGCCTCTTCTTTTAAATGATTTTTTCTGAAGCTTTTCTTTGGAATCCAAAGACTAATTGGGTAAAAATATTTTTACTTCTATCTTTTTCCATGATGCTTGCGCATATACCAGTATATCTCAAAGTGTTTCGCTTTAGAAAGCATATATCGGCAATCACAGTATAGTATTTTTATGGTAAACAGTATGCTCCAGTAGATACTAAATTAAGTTAGCAACTGATACAATCGCCCATTTTTAGGTGCGATTTTCTCGCTAGGAGCGAATTTTATTTTCATCTGCAATGCACTGAGCATCGCGTTCGGGTACACGATCGTCTGTGGTCAGTTCAACTTCGAAGTGTGCAATCTCTACGGTGGATTCATCCTGGTCTACATTGTTGGTAGTGGGGCGCTCGGTGTACTCGACAGCTGGGTAGGTTCAGTGGCCTATTTTGTTTTTTTCCAAAGCACACAACATACTTATTTGTTAGGAGAGCATTCTGATTGCCGACGTACTTTCCAACTGATACTGGTGAAGGCCAGACGAGCCAATATGCTGTAAATCCCATGACATTTTTATTATTAACGAGAAATATTACTGATAAGAGAAGCTGGAGTGTTCGTTTCCAATCTTGCTAGCCATCAGTCAGACATGCCTTGACCCCAATCAGGCAAATGTACAGTTCAGAGGCGGCTTAACGTCCTCAGTGTTCACGGACTAATTCCCTGTCTGTTACAACATCTGATTAAATGAGAATTTGCTGCGAGCCTGCCTTCTTTAATGTATGGGCACGGATGCCGAAGTGGCCCTCTAAGCGTAACACAGCGGTTATAAATGAACACACAAAACTGCCCACTATCCAGCTGTGTGACGCTTACGCCAATCAAAGACCTGTGCTGTGAGTTAATGATGCATCTGTTAACCTCGGTAATGGTAGGAAAGAGACGATTGTTTAACTGACTCATCTGGTCGCAAAACGACTTTCAGAGGGCGAAGACCATATAGAAGTAACGTCCTTATACTACATTTAATTGTTTTTTTTTCACCGCGGAAGAGCACATGCATTTCTTCACCTGAATAAACATGGGGTGAAAACAAGTCAGCTAATCGATTTTTTTATAGGGCAGTTTGTTTTTTCCTCTGGGGTTGAATTCTGACCCAATGTGACATTTGTGTGCGCAGTCTACAGTGTAAAGTAGACCCGATTACTTGTACAAAATCGGTTCCGACCTTATGTCGCGACGGATCCGTTGAAAAGGTCTTGAAGTGCAATAGTTTAGCCGACATTCAGGCAAACATCCGCTTGGCGAATTCCGATAATCGGCACACGGCGAAATAGAAAAAAAGACAAAATCGTAAAAAAGATGTACTCACGATCTCTAGAACCGTAGGTGCATTAGCCTGAGCTTTCAGTCTCGTACAGGAGGCCAGCGTCAGAGACAGTGAGAATGCGACATCAAATGGTCCGTTTTGGTAGTCAAGCCATAAAGGGGGGGGGGGGAGAGAGAGATGTGAGTGCAGATGGTGGTATTCGCGATAAGTTGAGTCCCACGCCGTCTCACGGTGGCGTGAATGCGTGCACCTTTGGCTGGAAATTGGGTCTCGTCTCTTGGCCGCGGGAATGAAGCGCGTGATAACAGAGGGGTTTGTCAACATGTCTGTTGATAGAGTAGGTGTCAGACACCCAGGCCTCCAACAGTTCTCGGCCTGTCTTATTGCTGGCCCGCGCTACCATCCGCGTGCTCGCGAAGTTGAATTTGTGGCCTTCCTTCAGGCTGTGAGTGGCGACCTGAGACAACGGGTCACCCATCCGGCCCGCCCGTTTATGCTCCGTTATTCGTGAGTTAAGTTTTCCGGTCTGTCCCGTGTAGTGGCGAGAGCAGTCGCGACATGGAATCAGAAAAAAATAAATCGTACAAAACAACATCATGCGAAAACGACATTTCTGTTATTGTATGCGTCATCTTCTGGTAAATTATCTAATCAGTTTTGCAAATAATGCGAAAACGTTAACCACTATATGTGCAACACTTCACCATGCGAAATGCTCCGTCGGTTAGCCTCCTAAGGCCAATTACTTCTGTAGATTCGGTCCTTCTCGACGAACGATCGTGCATCATACTTGACTTGGAAGAACTCTCATTAGTTAATTTGATGCATTGGGCTTCCAATGTGTGAGTAGAATTGCTTCTTGGAGTAACTCTGGCGCTGACTGTCTATCAGATTGACGAGAATTACATGCCAGTTTTCGAGGCCTGAAATTTTTAAGCTGCATCAGGGTAAATGGTTTATCTGATTAGATCCATGTCATACGTCAGTAGATGAACAGCTTTAGTCCAATTTGCCCAGGCTGGTAACTTTGTTTTCACGGGCTACTGACTGTTCTAGGAGTTGAAAACGTGACTGAAAAAATCGTTAATGGCGCGAAATCTTAACAAAAGGATAGTTACTGAGGGCACGGATTAACTGTTTCAGACACTTTCGTGATGGAAAGAGCCGTTTTGAATATACATGTGCGCATCCTTCTGGTAGAGTTGATAATCAATGTATAACATGTACACTTCGTAAAAATATCCCAGCGGAAGCTAAGGACCAAAACACCAGACATCCGATCAGCCTTCGACACGCGGATCAAGGCATTAAGACAAGTTGAACAGAAGTCGATGAAATCATGGATACCAGGTTTACTCTGCAGTTTAATTGAGTGATATACTGACCATTAACGATCCCATGGAAAAACTACCGACTGAAAACATGAAATTTGGTAGAAATTCAACGTCAAGACTCTTTCCTGAATCCAAAGAACAATAAAAATGTTCCGTTGTTTTTTCAGTAGTCTACGATCAGAATAATCCATTTTAAACTCTTGGGGTCAGTTAGAATACCATTTTGGCAGTGTTCTAAATTGCACTCGTCAGAATATGATAAAATGCGCACCACGAGCTTGCAGCACTGATCAAGTGCCGAAGTTCTATCCTTCTTCTAGACAAATCTCAGCCAAATGCTTCGCAAAAGACATCCCAGAGGTTTAGCAAATTTTGTTACACATTTCTGCCTTTGTCATCTCTTTATCATATACTCATCACTTCTCGAAGCATCTCGGTATATTTTGTGACCAAACAACAGCTGAAAACACTGCAAAATAAATGGATGGCCTCGGAAGTGTTAAATTCCACCGTGATGCAATAGGTGAACTTATGTCTCGTGGAAAAAACTGTGTAGGTATAGATAGTACCCAGTGACGGAATAAGCATTATCTTAATTTAAGTTGTACGCATGTTAAACCCGTAGTTTCAGATTGCGTGTTATTCGGCGGTCGGACGATTTTAGCTTATTGTCCTACAGCTAACCGACAACTAACCACTAATTTGGCGAGATTGGATGGTGCCTAGAAGGTTAAATCGGTTGTCCATTTCCTTCTTCAAATAAGATTATATATCTGATATGCCTCAGCTCCGCTCTTCTCGAGATGAATTCGGGAAAGTCTCGAGACTCCCTTTAGATGCTGGTGAAATTAGTGGTAAGCCCTTTATGTTCTCGCGCGTTGCCCAATCGGAGGTAAAAGAGGCCTTAGACCACAGCCAATTTGCCATGGAGTACTGTCATGTTAAACGCTCCCAACATGGTCTGTGAAAGCACGTGCTGCAGACATTCAGATTGCATCTGGGTGCCTTTCACGGATTTACCCCGATTGTAGAGGACAATTGGCGTTTAGCTGCCGTATTTCGATGGCCAACAGAGACAGTTTAAAATCTCAATGTGGTGGTCTGCTTGATGACAAATGATGACGGAAATGGCCATTCTAAGGTCACTTGTTACTGTCATTGCCGTGGCTCCATCCTTAAAATATTTCCATTTTTTCTTGTAAAATATATTCCACTCAGTTAACTTTCTGATACCCGTCCTGGCAAGTCGTTTATTTTTGTTCCTAGTATTTGCTTTATAGGAAATTTTGCCAGATTTGCATAGGTTAACAGAATTAATTGTGAAAAACCTAGAGAGGTCTACCCAGAGGTGTAATTTTCGCAGAATAGACTCTAGGATTCTGTTGACCGTAGCACGATGAACTTGGCGATGGGGACCTTCGCCAAAGGGACACAGAAATGTAAACAAATACATACTTACTTATTTTTTTTAAGTAACCAAATTAACCATTGTACCTGCCAAACTGTTTGACCGCCTGACGCCACTGGGTATTACTGGATCCCCGTCTTTAGCGGCCTGTTGTGAGTTCGCCTTCTGAGCCCCAACGCCTAACAGGGTTACTGTTTGTAAAAAAATAATTTAAAGGGTTGTTAGAAGGAGGTGTAGCCGTATTTATTATAAAGAAACTTGCACGCTTATTAAAAATAGCTTAGAAATGGATTGAATCCATCTCAGGCAACTCGTCGAATAAAATTAAATCTGAGCACTTTAGGTAGCCATAGAGCACGAATTGAATACTTGCTAAAGTTTCAATGGGTAGGTACTTGGGTTTCAAAGACAGATCTCTTCACACATGTGTAGCATGCGAAAAACATTTAAACCTCTCAGAAACAGACACAGTCGATGAGAAGAGTCAGGCGCATTCATTCACCAATCAGAGGCTGAACTCGAAATTCCCGAACTCAGCCACGTTAACCATCTGACGCATTCTATTATGTGTGGGAGTTTGAATCAATGCAGATTCTACTAGAAAAACGTCGATAGGTTTTCTACTTATTCGTTATCAGTACAGTGTTCGAAATTCTGTCAGTCAACAAGATTCGTTTAAAATACTCAAAAAATAATTAGCCGTTCTGTCCAAACACAAGTGAGCTCTGGTAGCACGTCAGTCCTGAGGCTCTTCAGAGGCAGTTAACCTTCCATTCAAGTTGTCAAGTCCAGCGGGGAAATGAATTTCACTTCCTGATCTGAACTCATCAGTTCCCTTCCTGTCATTTTCAGACTACCGATGCAGACCGATTTTTCGTCTATGAAGCTGATGCCGGTCTGGGCTTCCTCATGCTGCGCCTTTTTGGTTGGTCTGTCACCTTGGGCGCCTGTATATTCACAGTCTTCCATCACAGGCAGAAGATTAGATTCTACTCTGCCTTCATACCAACTATTTCTTTGTGGTGAGTGACGTCTGTCTCTGTAAACTCATTAAATTTGCTCCATTAAAGATATGAAATTGGCACCGGTTAATTCTAACATTGTAAATTTGTGATTATAAATATTATCTTTGGCCACTTCTCGAATAAGAGTTAAAAAGTGTTGTTTACATCGCCGAGGGTTGACTGTAGTCCATACCAACCACTCTATTATTCTTTTCCATCATCTAGTTGTCAGGAAGTGAACTAGATGAAGAAAAGGACTTTTACTATCGTAGAGAGATGCTCACCAAATACTTTAAGGGTTGCAATATAATAATACTAATAGTAATCATAATAATAAAAGTGTATTTAGTGTAATAGGCAATGCCCTAGGTGACCCTATTGAAAACGGTACGTATGATGTAAATGTTAAATGCATAGCTTACTAAAATTTTGCCAGTAACATATTTGTTTACGGTAAACAATTTTATTCTGCGGGGCTGTGAAGGCTGCGGCAGGGGGGTCTTTTCAATGCGCATATGAGATTTTAAGTGCAATTATATACAGTCAGCATAAATTGCAGGTGAATCAGGTTGTACTCGCCTTTCCACTATATCTTATACGCCCGATCGCAACTGACATGTCAGCGGGCCCGTGGATCAATGGTTAGAGCGTTGAGCTAACAACCAAAACAATGCGAGTTGGCAACTAAAAAAGGAAGTGGCGTAATCCTAATGGACATAAAGGACCACATCTCAAAACTACATCTAATTCTAGCTCAGGCGAACAAATTTACGACGACAGCCTTAAGGAGAACAATGGATATAACGTGAAAATACGGTTAGCAGAATCACTGTAGGGGTTGACGGATGTAAGAACTCTGACTAATCAGGAATTCGAACATCCTAAATTAGTGGGAACGTGTATCTCCCCATATTATTGTATGAAAAAGAACTAAAACGTCCATTTTAAGCATGTAACATTTGCCGCCTGGTGGCAGCCAAGTGCCTTGCAACTATAGGAACACATTTGAACTCGTCGAAGATTTTAAGTGCGGACGGAAGAGCAACGTTCTCGTTGAATTTGGCATTTATGCCGGCCAATATGCTGTCTGCTGAAACTGTCAAAAATATTTGCAAATGCATGGAAAATTAAGATTGCAAAGTGCATATTCCATAAGGAAATCTGAAAACATTACTGCTAAAGTGTGCTGCAATCAAAATGTCCGTTTGACAGACTATTTAAAAGACATAAAAATCTAAAGCAGGGCCGTAATCCCGGACCTTCTAATAGCCAACTCCTGAATTAAAAAAATCATTTAACTGAAATTGGGCGATTGAATTGTGCGGCTGCAGTGTTATGGCCATTAAGTAGATTATGTAACTTCGATACTGTCTGATCTAACCGGCATAGCTCCGACGGCTCGTTTATTTCCTCAAGCACGTCCACTAATCAGATTCATTCCGGCGACAGACAGAAAAGAGGTCCATACAGCAGCTGGTTACTCCGCTAAGTTGACTGTCGAAGAAACAGCCAAAAGGGGATATATATTGTAGGTAAACTTGGTCGAAACGGTATATAAACTTAAGTAGTTTGAGCATCTATGGGAAAATAGAGTGTGGTTCAGAGTTTTGCTGAAAGGGTCAAAAGGAATAGCCCAGCTGGAGGGCATCGATGAGGAAATAACGACTGTTTACGGGAATGCGGACCCTTCCCTATATTACAAGTGGCCTTGACCCAAATTCGAGGGGTGGGTGAAGAGGTGAACGCTTGAGGTCGGGCTGGTGCCAAAGCAAGTCCAACCTTTGAAGGATGATGGCCGAGGGTTGTGTGTCACCCTTTTGGGCCTCAAGGATTGTACGCCTCTGCTATGCCAGGATCAGCAAACCACGACCCTTGCATCCTGGTGTGCACTGGCAGTTCTAGACCGTCTTGTTTCTTGTCGGTAGATACGTTTATGCTTCCGCTTGGTCTACAGGTCATGAGCACATCTACCCAGCCGTCTTTCTGACCCGTTATGGTGTTGCTGTTGTTGGTTAAAATCCTGGTCAAGTGCTGTGTGGACCAGGGGTGTGGGATGGAGCACAAAGGTGCGAGCTCAGCCACGCCATTCAAATACGTTCTCCCCCATCTCCGGTCTTGTAGACTTTGTCTTGACGCCGGGTCTCGCTGGGGGAGGAGGGCAGAGTGCGGTAGATGCAGAACAAGTCTACATTCACTATAACCTGAAGGACGCACAAATCTTTGTCTCGGTTCTCATCATCCTGTGGAACACACAGTGGACACATCATCTAAATCAACGCTCGAACTGTCTTTATGGTACGTAGGTTTAGGGTTGGTGAGGTAATGAACGCCTCGGGGTTGGGAGTAAGAATATGAAGGTAAGGGTTCGGGTTGAAGACCATATACGGAAATTTGATCCTTCCATGCGCCGTGCTACCGAAAGAGGATCAATGATTCCGTGTCCGACAGAATTAAGTAGTATCCGCGTTTAGCTGAAGGGGAGGAACCACCCAGAAAGATGTAGTGCTGCAAATTCAGGACAGATTGTGGCTGAAAATAAAGGTCTCAGCTGTGCCTTAAATGTGTCTGGTCGTTTCAGGCGCATTAACGGCTGCCAAAGTCGACGTTCACTTGCCTACTGTCCGGGTCCGGTAGAGAAAAGACAAGCGGCGGTCAACCGGCCTTCATGTGCATTTACTCCTTCGATAGCCCCCTGCTAAGCATGCTTCATCAATTTAGCGGGCTGATAAGCGAATGTTAATATGTATGAACGGTTTGCGGAAGGCCAACCTAGGTGGATAACCGTGTGAACACAGATGGGGATACCCAGGTAGCCGAAGAACTGAACTTTCTTTTGACAGCGCCAGAAAGTGTGAATGGCAATACAACTGAACAACCAAATGCTCTGCGTGCAAAATAATCCCGTGCGCGGTCTGTAGGTACGAGGACCAAACAGGGAGCATCCGGAGACCCGCAAAAATGCTCAAATTTAGTGACCCACTGTGACGTGATACCACGGATTCCACTTATCCCCACCATACCCGCTCCTGAACAGTCCATACTAAACGAGCCAGTCGTCATCGCTTCGTAATTTTATTGACCGTTTTTCGGAAATCCATTTTTACCGAATTGGGTTTTTTCTTAACCTCAGACTCTGGAAGTAGAGCACAAAACTGAAGCTGGCTTTTAAGAGGGACTTGAAAGTTTCGCATGGGGTTTGATCGTTGATTTCGACGATGTCCCTCATGTGCTCCACAGCAGGGTGAAAGTAGGGACAGTCACCTGAGCGTGAATTTGTTTTTAGTGATATTACACTTGTGCGGTTTCTTCTGTACTCTCTCCTCCCCTCGCACCCCGATCCCGTGTGAAGACAGAGTCAAGAAGACCAGAGGCGGGAGAGGACGCAGGTGGCTGGCAAGACGTAGATCCACACTTAGACGTACAACCACACCCTCTGGTCCACAAGGTATGTACGTTGGCGAGGACTGTAAATGGCAACACAGAGGAGAAGGCGTCTTGGATCCAAATTAGCGCGGCTTGCGCCTGCCGAACTCCAAGCTAGCTCCTCGTGTTAACCCAGCGGGTTTACGGTGCAACCCACTTTAGGGGACATTGCGAGCTGATACTTGATTTCTGGCACATGGTCGTTCCCAGTAGACCTATGTGAGTTCTGCGCATTAGGCAGTCAAGGAAGAGAACTTCGAGAAAAAGCCTGTCGTTTTCAACTTCGTTTGATGCAAGTGGAAATTAGCCAGACTCCTCAACCTTCAGGAAGGCAAACATTTCATCATTGTACAGGCATAATCTTCTTTAGTACGGCTTGAGGCTTACAGGTTATTGATGGACGCACGCACAGACTCAACGGCAAAATCGGTTTATCGAAAATTTTCAGAACCCGGCTACGGTGGTCGTTTCACGTTGGCAGAAAATTAAGCATCTTTTCACCAAGCGTCGAGTTTGTAATACGGTCTTCCCAAGTCATATTCAATCCTTTCCAAACGATTATGGGAGATTAGTCGGTCTCTACCCTACTATTCTGCAATTGCTTAAAAAACCTCTTTCGGGACTTAGCACAGTCTTAACTTCACGTAAACATAACACATTCAAATGACATCTAGTCAAATCTATCTTCGGAGCTGACATCGGCAGTGGGCGTGGCAGGGGGCACTAAAACAACAATTGTCAACTACAGAAGACGCATCGGAAATCTGTCTATTCAGTCCGATTCTGTTTATACAAAAAGGTTAATTTACTTTTAAGCACAACTGCTTACTTTCCCATTTCATTCTGGTAAATTTGGGATTTATCTGCCCCATGTGTAATGTTACGTATGCTACTAACTAGCTGGCTTGAAGAAATTTTATTGACAACGCGCGTTCGCAGAAGGCTCCTCTGAATCAATTAACAGGATGTTTGCTCATCCATAAATAGTGTTAATTCATACTATAGGAACCAGGACCTTAAAGTCAAGAAACCTCTTTTTGGTGCCGATTGACGGAGTGTTGACCTTGTTTCGTAATATCATCTGTTTGAATGCGGCTCAGCGGGTCTAATCTACCTCGCGATGGTTTATGATTTTGGTCTTTGCCATGTATCTGGGTGTTCCATGCGGCCATTAAACATGCACCCTTGTCTTTTCCCACACAGGTACCTGGTCCTGCCTTTAACTGTTTTAATGGTTAAGGGCAGCATCGTCGACTACAATCGAGCAAGGATTGTTTACGCTGTCGAGTTAATCCTCGATCTCTTCGCAAGTGTCGCAATTTTGGTAAGTCATCCCAATAGAACATCTAGCGTTGTTCAGAATATGCATTACGTTTAAACAGTGCGGTCTCATATTCAAGACTTGATTCTTTTTAAATTTACAAACTTAATTGAGATGCATTCGACGTCACACATGGGGTAATCTGCGCAGCAAAATTCAGGATGATAATGTCCTTTTATTATTCTGTAAGACAAAGATTCACGGAAGGTGTAAATTATAGACTGATCAAATATCGGTTTGCGTTGGGTAGATAATGAAAAAATTGTGCGATGTAGGGGTTGTGTGCAGTTGACATCATCGTGTTAACTCAGCGAACGAGTCAGTCTTATTGAACACTGCATGATGTGGAAAGAGCGGATTTCAGGGGTATGGTTGACTGTTGACGACACCTAGGCAAGAAGACGCTAGTGCACTCAAACTTGTCTTTGATGAGATTCCTCCTAGCCTTCTGACTCCACTTGGAGTTAGGGTTGCCTACAGGCCGGAAGCAGCAATCGGGCACCGAGTCATGAGGCCAGAAGACCCACTGCCACGGCAGGAAACGTCAGGAGTCGTTTACCGGGTGTGGTGCAGTTGCGGACACAGCAACTACGTCGGAGAAACTGGGAAATTTCCCCGGACGCGAATGGTCGAGTACGCAGCAGCAGTGAGGTGGGGGAGACGCTTACTCTCAGAGGACCGCTCATTCGACGGGACGCGGCCATATTTTCAAGCTTAAAGAGGTCGAAATTTTAGCAAGAGATGAGAACCGCGTGAGCTGCTAGCTGCTCAAGTCATGGTTCTCAGGTCCGCAATCTATCAACAAGAGCAGTGACCTTTACCCTATTCTGTGCGGCGATTTTCCCTGGACAGGGGGACCAGTCAAGTGGGGAGGGCGCGGGCAAGCAATAATCTCAGTGACATTGAGCCAGTTTGCCGAGCAATAGTCACACTAGCATCCAACACGGATGACAGAGTCGCGGCTATTAACGACCCGAACGAGGACTGACAAGCCACCGTCGCATTAATTACGACCCCAGAGGTGATTGCGAGAGCTGTTAATTACAGTGCAACCACTTGCTATAAATACTGCACTCCTTGTGCCACTATTAGCCTTATCTGCGACTGTCTCTGATGATGTGTTCGAGTGTGAATCCGAAACGTCAGGTCAAAAAATTTCTTGTTCCAGTGATCGCATCTTTGTCTTCTGAGATTCCTCTTCATTGTTGATTGACTGTCCTGCAAGCAACTAGATAAAACACAACTTTCACATGGTTCTGATGCCTTTCACTGGCCCGCGCCTCAAGTTGCCCCCTTTCTGATGATAGTAAATAGACCGGCAACGGGCCATGCAAGTCACACTCTAAACAGCCCCTTCAGTTTCCTTAGAATATATGTTAGGTCAGTTGTTTTGGTCGTGTCCGCTGATGGTCCGCCGCTGGCCATCGGTTTCTGGTTTAAAAAGAACCTGTCTACTGTTAGAATTTCAGTAACAGGTTGATCGACGTCTAGACTGAAGGCACACCCGCTCTGCCTTACACAGGGGGAAAAGACATCTCAGATCCCTTGCATGTGGGTTCAACACAAGATGCAGAACAGAAGCGCATAGTGCCGACCGTGTCGCAGGACCGATAGATCACCGCTCAAGCTCACATGGATGGCAGACCTGCCACGTAAGTTTGGCGACCTTCATAAAATCTGCCTATTGGATGCCCTTATCGATCGTGTGGGGAGGAATAATGCGATGCGCGTTATCGGGAATGCGCGCCCCATAACAAATGCCAACATTCGGCACGTTGGGGCAGGCCCAGTTACAGGCTCACATCGAGTCAGCTGGGATAGTTGCCGCCTTTATTTTTGTTGCTGAAAATCCTGGTTAAGTGTTTGTTGTGGACCAGAGGACGCGGTGGTACGCCCCCCACCTGGGTTTTCGCCGCGCCAACCACCGACGCCCTCTCCCACCTCCGGTTTTCTTGACTTGGTCACGTAACTGGCCGCAGGGGGGGAGAGGAGAGAGTGCCGTAGATGCTGTGAAATTCTACTGTCGCTTCAAACCAATCCACGCACAGGTCACCGCACCTGCTTACATTCTGGTATGGAGCACACGGTTGACGCCATTGGTAACAACAGTCGAACTGTCGTGTTAGCGGCGCGTAGTCGTTCAGTGAAAACACCGAGGGAGTTTAAGGGTATATTGGACGCGGTGAACCGTCGAACGCGACCAAGAGGAAGAGACCTTGGCAGATTTGTGGTATGCTGGAAAATACCCTCTTAAGTATGCAAAGATAGTTCAGCGGGCAGAAATACATTTTGGATGTGAATGTGGATGGAATGCTAGCGGTTTCCAGAACGTAAGCGCCCCAAAAGAGCCAGCCTTCAAAGAACAGGGTCTGGTCATCAGGGCAACGATGGAAAAATCTGATCAGAAGAAGAAGTGATCGCTGGAACAAGGGCTTTAATGGCCTGACGTTTCGGATTCTCACTTGAACCCATCATCAGAGACAGTAGCAGAAAAGGATGTCTCGTGCACAGTAAGTTGCAGTATTTATAGGATGCTACCGCATGCCTATAGCAATTAACCGCGCTCCCCTTCATTAAGGATTGTTGTCCGTTGATGCGCTAATTGGTTGATGGCCGACATGCAAGTTGCTAATTGCTGAAATCTCATCACCCGCGTTGGATGCTGGCGTGATGATTGCTCGACCATCTGGCTCACCGGCTTGCGCACTCCCCAAGTGGTCAATTACTTTGGCCAGCCTAGGCCTCAGCACGGAATATGGAGTTGGGATGTCGTTGCACTTGTTGACAGACTGAGGTCCCGTGAACCATGACTCAAGCAACTCGCGGTTCACGCGACTATCCAATCTCGCGAGAATTTCGGCCTAATCGAACTTGAATGTGTGGCCGGGTCTCGTCGAATGGGTCGCGACCTGAGAGTTGGCGTCATTTCTCCGTACAGCTGCCACGTGTTCGGCGATTCGTGTCCGGAGCAGTCTTCCAGTTTCTCCGACGTAGTTGCTTTGTCCGCAACTGCACCAGATCCGGTAAACGACTCCAGATGTTTCCTGCCTTGGCAGTGGGTCTTTTGGTCTCATCACATGACGCCTCATGGTGGCTTCTGGTCTGTGCGCAACTCCAACCCCAAGTGGTGCAAGAAGGCGGCTAACGGCCTCGGAAACGTTCTTGATGTACGGGATCGCTCGCCGGAATTTGGGGTCGGCGCGATTTTGTCGCTAGTCTCGTTTGCGCAGGCACTGGTTGACGAAGTTGCGCGGGTAACCGTTTTCTCGGAAAACCCGTCGAAGATATTGGGATTCGGCAACCTTGTCTTCCGGTTCACTGCAGTGCTTCTCAATAGCCGATATAGCGTTCTTACGCAACAGTGTTTGTGGCTGATTGGGTGGTTCCTGTTGAAGTTCAGCATTTGCGTCGCGTTCGTCGCGTTTCTGAACACTTTGGTCTTTAGGCCACCACAACCTTTGCGACAGACGAGGACATCAAGGAATGCCAGCTGGTTATTTTCTTTCTCCCCCATCGTAAATTGTATGTCCGGGAGAAGCTGTTGATACGTTCTTTGAACGTTAGCACCTGATCCCTTTCGATGACGACGAAGGTATCGTCCACATACCGAGCCCAGAATTTCGGTCTGTGGGGTTGGAAAAATCTGTTGACTTCCAGATCCTGTTTGCACAAACTTTGTCGTTATCGGCATCAACATGCGAAATACGACGTCGTAAGGACGAGGAAGTAAGCGATGCGAGGCGTTCTCTTCAGGATTCGATTATGAAAGAAACCGGAATGAAAGCAAGGGTGCAATTGACCAGAAGACGATACATATGTGTTGTGATCCTCTGTGCAGTCCAATTGGTTTGACTGACGAATCAAGTTTCATCTTGTTTTGAGGAGTTACGAGCACCTAACACCAACCCTAACCCAAATGCGCGTAGCTATCATTTGCTGATCTTTCAGGCACTTCGACATGCCCTAATAGAATAATTATGCGTTTCAAACTACCTCGCCCAATTAAGTAGCAAGGCAAATAAAACACATTTTTCACGAGGTAAGACTAAGTACAGCTCGACCTTTTCAGTTAATAAGCTTTCACTTAGCTAGACCCATCACGAATGCTTGAACCCAATTTTCTGGTCCATTTGTCATCAGATTAGACAAAAGTTGCCGGTGAAACGTAAAAGAGAACCTTTTTGCCGTAGATCTACTTACATGTCAGCCAGTAAGTTAAACATATACCCTAAACTAATAATTGTAAACGTCTGTCTGAAACCGATAATTTTTAATGCATAAAAAGTTTTGCACCGGGCTAAGGCTTACCTTGGCAATCACTCATCTCAGGTTTGGTAGCAATTACGATTAAGTAGACGCTCATTCTAAATCTAATGCATTCTGTCCACATCAGTGAAGTGATTATCCTGAACCTTCTTTGAAAGCCTGATGTCAATTCGGTTCTCGTAACTAATACCGTCTGGAGGGACATGCATAATAACAACATAGAATCGGGATTAAAATGATTGCCATTCGTCGTCAGGCGGGTTACGGTCTTTAATTACTTTTTTGCGTTTGTAGACAGCTTATTTTGTCCTACCCTTGCAGATATTCTTACAGCCGAGAGGTTGGAACAAGTACTTCCCCTATCACCTGTCCGTGAATCGAGTGGATATCGTCACTTTTGATGAGGCTATTCGCTTTCCACCTCCGTCTGGATTTCAAGCAATTCATGGCAGAGCCCCGCCTGGTACTCGTGATCGGAATGCAGTTCGAGGGTCCACGACGACCCACCTTGATGACAGCGACGGCGGCTGAGACGAAAGTACAGGCTGTACATTCTCGTTAAAGAGTGTCAGCATGGAGCAAAACCATAAAACGTCAAATTTTTCCATCTTTTTGTAGCTCTTAGGAGTGTCTTTATCGTTGAGGCTGAGCACAGAATAAAGAAATGTTATCATATGAGACACAAATCGTAAACTGCTTTTGACTTCGTTTTGGAACCGTGGGGAGAACTGACTGCCTTAGATGCTTTCTATTGAATTATCCACGTGGACGGGCACGTCGGTAGGCGCGTTTACGAATAACTATTGTATCAAGAAACGGTACAAGAGACGTACACGAATGTCTAAACAGGACATGACAACAGGAACCGTCCGCAACGTGGGTTATATTGGGCCAAATCCCAACGAAATTAGGGTTGGGTTTAAGGTAAGGGTAAGAGTCAAGTAAAGGATTTGGTTTGATGCTAGATTTAAGGTTAAAGTTAACGTAAGCCTAGGCCAACTTAGAGCTAAGATAAAAAGCCAATGTCAGCTGCGGAGTTAACGTTTAGGGTAGGGTTTGGGTCAGGATTAGGAAAGCTGTTTAGTTTTATTTTAGGGTTATTATTGGGGTTAGAACAGGGAAATATTTGGCCTTTCCGGAATGTAAGTCCGCCTTTACTACTTAAACGAGGACACCCTACTTCCATGCCCAGTTTAAGGGGCCGCATAAGTCAGTCCCGCCCAAAAACACTCGCTGAGAAGCCCAGGAGACATTGGGAAACTCACGGTTGAACAGTTAATCTGACGTTTTAACGGAACTGGCTTAATCTGCCCTGTGCTATCTGGTGCGCCACCTTGTGAGGACATGTGCGACGTCGCCCCCCGAGTGGAGGGGGGCCACTTCTGAAGAATGGATTTTAACTGATTTCCATGTGCTTCAACAAGACTACTGGTTCAACCTGCGTTCATTTAGCCGTTTACGTAGCTGTCTTATTCGCCTTAACAACAGTCAAAATAAGGCGTAAAACGCAATTAACATTCTGGAGGATGGCACCAGTCTGGGTTTCCTAATGCTTCTTCTTCCAACTATCACCTTATGATTACTGAAATAAGGAAGGGACGCCAATGAATTGGCACCAGCTACTGTACATAAAGAATGTGTCCGAGGCCACTGTGCGCATTGCGGCAGGGCTGTACGTGGGCCATCTCCCACCGTCCGGCAGCGACCATGAGTAACAGAAGCATGAAGATGAAGGATCGGCTGGACGCGCGTGGGCAGTCTGGCGTAGTTTATCAAATTCCGTGCCACAACTGTCCTAGCCATTACACTGGCCAAACAGAACGACACCTTAGTTCGTGAATATTCGAGTACAAGTGGGTCGTTCAAAGAGGTGGCACACTCTGTCAGGTCGGCACTTACGGGTTGGAGGAAGCCCATGAGCACGATTCCGACAGCACGCGGATACTGGCGCTGGTCGACATCGAGACGGGGCGGGAACTGCTCGGTGGCACGGGAGTCAACTGCATCAATAGACGTACTGACTTCCCCCCTCCCCTGTTATCATGCACTACGCCCACGCAGACATGTGGTCCGCCTCACACCGCCGCTAAGGGCAGACGGCGTCTCCACATCGTGAGGCCGTACTGAACCAGGCGGCGCGAACCAGAAATATCCACGGACGCAATTCCATCCACCCTAACTGTCCACACGTTATTGCACTCCAGCAATCTCTGATGCTGAACTCCTGTTCGAGCTCGAAAGCTGGAGCTAATAAGGTTACAGTCCCAGTGATCACACCTTTGTCTTCTTTTAAACTGTAACCTCGAAGAGGCATATTCTCTTCCATTCACAAGGAATGCCTTTCTTTTCACTCGCGACATGATCATCGTTTATTACTGGTGTGTACTCCCGCAGTCCTAGCTCACGCTTCTGCCGGTAGCTGGCATCCGCAACACGGCATGGTCCATTCGACCAGCGCTTCCGGCGTGCATTGCGCTGGCCTAAGTCAATCGATATATCGCCTCTTCTGTGCTGACGAAGACATGAGCTCCCGCAAGTTTGTCACTGACGCTCGCCTCTGGCCTGCCAACGTTCGGCGGTCAAAGTGCGATTCTTGCTTAGCTTGCTCCTCAGTCTTTTGCAAAGCACACTCTTCCTATGCTTGCCGCCTGCTACCATTAGCCCTGTACAAGAGCCTGATAACGTGGTAATTTTGCTGTGTTTGTGTGGACTCTCGTTGTCGCCACATTGATTGGCTGTTTCATATCGCGCGCAACTGCAGGTTTTCTGAGGTTGACTACTGTATTAGTTTGCCCATACAAGGGGCTGCGCGGAAGCTGGTCTGGATCAGAACAAGGGACCGAATCCGGGATGCGCAGAGTCCGTGCAACTCGGCACAAATGCCACAAATGGGGCGGGGGGATTGGTGACTTACAGTAGGTGTGCTAACTCATGAAATGTCAACCGAAATTTCGAAATGCGTTTTTGTTCCAAAAGGATTAATAAGAGAGGGTTGTAGAACTAATCATTATCCGGTGTACTTCTATAGTAATTCAATTACCGCAGCTTGTCGGCTTTTGAACGAACTTCCTTCCGGTTACATGCGCAAGCTATACTCTGTAAAAAGTGAATACTTTAGTAGCATGCATTTTACTCATCATTTTCGATGCCTTTAAAAATGCAATTATATTTCATAGAAAACATATATAAAAACATTCATTTTTTAACTCATTTGGTAGAAATTTGCATTTGTTTTTAATTTTATGCTTGAAGAAAGGGCATAATTCGATTTTAGAAAAGTTTCTAATTGTGAGATTTTTTATTACCGTTAAATGCCCTTTGTTAAGTTTGCAATATGCCTTAAATCTACGGCTAAATTTTACAAAACCTATATAGTCTCCTCTTAGTGCCGTCGAGAAATGTATGGTCGTATGTATGTGGAATCTACACGGCATGTAGTTTAAAAGCCCTGAATAGAAGTGCAAAGGCAGGTCTGGTGCAAAATTATTTGGGATTTGTGATAGTTTTTAAAAACCGAGTTATACACTTTTTTCTAGTATAAAACTTAAAGACAACGTAATTATCTACCGAATGAATAAAAGAATAAATATGTTTACTCATGCGGCTCATGAAATATAATTAAGTATTTAAGGGCATCGGAAAGCAATGAGAAAAATTCCTTCTACTTCGGTAGTCATTCTTTACAGAGCGTGGTTTTTGCCTGTGGATGGAAAGATGTCCTTTCGAAAGCTGGCATCCTGAGGTAACTTAATTGTTACAGAAC
Source organism: Spirometra erinaceieuropaei (assembly GCA_902702965.1). Lineage (NCBI taxonomy): Eukaryota > Metazoa > Platyhelminthes > Cestoda > Diphyllobothriidea > Diphyllobothriidae > Spirometra > Spirometra erinaceieuropaei. The sequence continues at coordinate 280,065 of CACRXP010000276.1, read as the reverse complement.
GATGCTGTATGATGATCAGTTTTACAACCCTACCTAGGTAATCTTTACAAAAAGAAAACTAGTAACAATCGGAGGATGTCATCCCAAAAAATTCGTTACCTATAAATAATACCTTTAACAATGGACGCAAACGCCCGCAAACTATATCAGCGGTTGCAGACCGACTTTCACGCACTACTTGGACTTTCCCCGACGGCCTAACATGGGCTGGCCGAACGAACATCGCAGAAGGCTACATGGACGATGGTCGCCGTTACCCAACCTTCCCCATCGTTACACATGTACACCGGAATATACGGCATACATTCGCATTATGGCAGTTTACTACAAAACAAAATCACTTTTAAATAGGATAAGTCTGCACAACGTGGGACAGAAACAGTTTCCAGGCATCTGTCAAAGACATGGCATTGAGGCCAAACCAAAGACGATACTGTACTTCGTCTAGGTGAGCCCACGCAGCACGACCACATACAGGGCCTCTCTCGTGGAGTTTCCTTTTCAGTCTACTCTAGTATGCCTCAATGCATTGGTTTGCCGTCCGGTGGTATAGGGTCCTTGATGTTCTTTGAGTGGTTAACAGAGAAATGTGGATAAATTTCCGGGGGAAGACGATTATACACCTTTTACTCCTCCGTTAGCATTATACTGCCTTTGGCGACCCATTTTGTAATAACGGAACGGAGAGCGGGTCAACGTCGATCATTCACCTGTTCAAATAAGGCTTTCTGTCGGCTAGTATTGTACATTCCGACCAACCATCACCCATAAAACCCCTATTACCACCCGTCCCGTAAGACAGGCTGCTTTGGTTAGGCGGATTTTTTGGGTGCCATTTCCCGATTTTTACCAGAAAACTCATTTCGGAAGTTCAGTTGACATTTCGTGAGTTAGTTCACCTACTGTAGATGAGGACTAACACGGCGCCAGCCACCTGCGCCCATTCCCAACATTAGATGATTGACCAACTCGAGCACCGGACTAGCACATGGATAGAGGAGACAGAGAAGGACTGATATTGGAGCCTCCGTTCTCACGCCACTTCAGCGCAGTCCTCATTAGAAATAATCTGACGCGTTTGGAAACTGCCACAGCACACTCAGTGTCCATGGCTTGGAGACCATCAACCGATGGGATAATGCAGTTCTCTCAGAACACATGGGCGAACTGCAGTAGTTCCTTCTTGATGTGGCGTCCGTGACATTCTCACTCAGACGGGATGCCATTCGTCCTTCGTTTTTGTGAAAACCTGGTCCACCGTTCGCAGACAAGATCATGTATGTGATGGATTGTTTGACTCTGTCGACCACAGCATCCGATCCCACCTCCAGCCTTCTCAAATCTCCCTTGTCACTGAGCCCATGTGATTATGAAAAGGATGAGTACGGAAGACGCTGCGCAAGTCTGCTATCAATATAAAATGCTTCACGCCGAAGTCACATCTTGTGCCCACTAAACTAAGGAACACACGGCTGCCATCATCGTTCGCGATGGCCGAAATTACATTTTTTGGTGAAATGCCGGAGTTTTCGATTACCAAACTGCGCTCACAATACATGCCCCACTTTCAGGCGACCAGATACGCACGCGCTTCTGGTCCTCGACTGTCTTAAATGCGACTTTCGTCTTCCGTTTGGCTGCGATTGCAGCTTGGTACAAACGCATACCGTAAGGCAGACTCCTGTGCGTGTTTGGTCATGCAGGCAGCCAGGCGAACCTCAATATTTATTAGGAACTGTCAGTAAACTGTCGCCTCGCAAAACTGCAAAGTCACGCGCCTAATTTTCGCGAATAGTCAATATATACCTCTCTGTCAAAAACACTATTTTTGGTTGACATAGAAAAGGCTTGTGTTATGGATGTCAAAAGGTCTGGTTTCAGGCGCCATCACCATGATTGCCGTGGGCATATGAAAAAAACCAACAACACTATTTAAGAGAACAAAACGAATGATTAGAAAAATGACGGAAGCGAAACGGCACTCGAGGAAAAATGCCACTACTACTACTACATAACATTAAAGCGCTTGGTTTGGGCCGAACCTGGCTTTTTCGGAACGCCATTTCCTCAAAATCAAGCATTATTAATTTATCCATGGTCATGCTGCTTTAGGTCATATATCGAGTAGGCAAATCTTAGATTAAACAGGCGGGCATCGACTTAACACGGCATGGAGGCTGTCGGCATCTGAGCGCAGACTTTCCATAGCGCGCGTTTGCAAATTCACATTTTGGCTGAATAGCTACTCCACTACCACCATCACCATAACTGATTTATCAACTGCTCCAGAATATGCTCTTCGAACCAACGCAGACGGAGGTCAGATCTGCTTTGGGAATGTAATAAATAGACTGTCGGTCTCAAGTAGCTAATAGTACATAATGCAAAATCGTGAACTGCCTCTAAAATTTAACACCGCTCTCCGTCAACAGTGTCTTCCTGAGCCCTCAGAAAATGTTATGCTTTAATGAATAAAACGTCCGCTGCATGTGGCATCGTGAACACTCTAAAATGCAATCTTCAAAAGACAAAGGAAACTCTTATGGTCGCTTTGTCTATCTTTTGAATAATGGGGTACCTAAGACTTAACGCAAAAACAAACAACGACACTTCACTAAGACCCATCGTTAACCCATAAAACACTGATTTTGTGAATGAAATCGCCAGTAATAACCAGCGTTCGAACTCCAATAGGCGCAACTACTCATTTGCGTCCAGCATTAAAAAAACCTGGGTAACATGTGGTCTGGTAGCCAAACCTGATGAATAAAACATCGCTGGGGTTAAGGTTAGTGGCTGTGGTTAGTGGTTATGCTAAGGGTTAGGCGCAAAAGGTTACAGTTAGGGGTTAGGTTTACGGTGAGGGATAAGCGTAACTATTTCTCAATCATCCAAAGTACAGCACGCATTCCGAATAACTTTTCTTTTGCATACCACTACTTGACCTCCTCGCCTGTACGTTCCCCGGTCACACCTGTAAAAATCCCCTATTACCATCGGTCCCGTATTAATGGTAACTGGGGTTTGTTTACTTCATTTGGAACTACATAACCACATCCAACCAACACTTCTTCTGACAATCCTGCCCTGTTCATTACGAAAGGTCTGTGGTCGCATATGAGTTACATCCTGTAAAAACTGCGATTCTTTAGCGCCTAGTACTCCTACCAGTTGTCGCCTCTGATAAAAGGTTTGTGCGTGAATTCAAAAAGCCGGACGGATGTAATTCTCCTCCTAACAACAGCGTCTTTGAAATACCCCCTGTATAATATGACTATGACTGTATGTGAGCCTCCTCTGCTTAGACTACGTGAACAGATATTTTCTACCAAGAAACACTAGCACCTCGTATGCCTTGCTAGCCTGCAGACTGGAACTAGAATGTCGCTCTACGCGACTGCCGATTGACGCAAATGGGCGCAAGTGAAATGGCGACATTTCGCCCTCGATACTTGGCAAAGTCCGCTCCCCCAATGGGTACAGACCTTTGTTTTCCGCGTGACATCCGCGCACCAGGCTATAACAGAGCGCGGTACGGCAGTCTGCGGTGCATCAGTGTAAGTCGAACGCGGTTCTTGATGTCATCTCCCGCATTTCGACCTCATACGGTCTGTCGACGCTCACTGCGTAACCTTCAGTATTCGCCTTCTACTAGTAGTTTGGTCGTACCTCCCTTCCCCACTCCTCGGCTGGGCTCGAGGCGTACTGTGGCCGACCGCGTCTGGGTTCCTCTCGTCTGGCCTCTTTGACGCGTATAGTCTCATGCGGTGTATCTATCCTGCCCTGACGATGTCGGTTCTAAATCGCGTATACAACACCACATGCATGCCAGTCCTGTCCGACCCGCATCAGTACCCCTGGAGGCTGACATTTATTTCTGCCCAGACGATGTCCGATTTTAATCAAGACTGACCTTCATTTCTGCCCTGAAGATGTTCAATTATAATCCGTTATATACCGCCACACGCAGGCCAGTCCAACCCGAATTTTTCTGTTAATATTTTCTAACGTGGGTTTTTCCTCCTGTAAAATTAATCCAATCATTTTTAAATTTTTAAGTGGTTTTTTTCAAAAACAGCTAATCATTCTTCTTAACGGACTACTTATTCAGAAACTTTGAATTGTATTTTGTACAGATTCTGCCTACCTCGTCTAAAATTGGCATGTTAATTTATTTTTACTTGCTTTGGTTTTACCCCGACGAGTCTTAGGTAAAACTTATTATTATTAATATAACTGCAAATGTAGGCGTTTGCATTTTGCGTGCATACTGAAAAAACAGCGGTTATTCGAGGAGGAAAGCAAGATCTACCCGGAAGGTTAATTAATTAGTTTTCATTGTGAACCGCCATCCAATGAGACAGAACTGATTCACCCCGAACTAATATAGCTGTCTGGCGTAGCCGACCACGTTCCTGGCCAACATTGAGTTTTATCATGCTGGATTTGTGCTTTCCCTTAATTTGTGCAATGCAGTTGCAGCGACTGCCCTGTGTGAGGCAGTGGCCGGAGCGGCAGCAGTTGGCCAAATTTATGCTGTGACTGACTGACCTGATGATTACTCAATTCCTTTACAGGTTGAGACACTTTCGGGTCATATCCGACCGATCCTGGCTTGTGGTTTCAGACGTTATAAAGGTCAACTTGAGGTAACACGCGAAATTCGCATAGGTGTGGGCAACGCGATCTACTCTTAGGGATGCAAAAAGATGCGATTTGCTGATGATTTTGTAAAAATGACTAAGAGAATTGATTGCTCGTTAGATAGGGAAAGAGAACGCCTCCTTCATGTGAAGGTGAATGACCATTCAAATACACTCCTATCTATCGCTCTAACATGGGTGGTTCACCCGGCTTTGTTTCCAGAATGCTCAGTGAACATAACCAAAGCTTCTTTTACAGGTTATTTTGTGGTTTCTAACGTAAAATAAAAGTTTAGTGTCAACAAACGTATAGTGTCTGTCGATCCTGCCAGAGCATGTGATAAGTACTGGACCAAATGGTGATGCCATTTCGTGTCGAAACACTTTGCCCAGATTCCCAACTGCTGACTTATGGGATATTGGCCAATATTCCAAAATGCACTGTCGTGTCGGAAATATTTAGTAAATAAGGTTGTGAAACTAAGCATCATGCAGCATAATTCTCTAATGATGGATTTACCTCTTTTTAAAGTACATCCTTCCGGCTCTGTAAAAATGACTACTTAAATAGCATGCATTTTCTCATTGATTTTCGTTGCCCTCAAAAGTTCAAGTATATTTCATGGAAAAAATGACTAACAGTACTCATTCTCTTGCTTATTCGGCAGAAATTGACGCAGTCTTTTAATTTTATTCTCAAAGGTAGCGTATAATTTGGTGTTTAAAATGTTTTCGCTTGAGAGATTTTTAACAGGGTGAAATGGCCGTTCATAAAACGTCATGTCTGTGCATTTGCCAATGTGGATTGTAAAGTTAACAATATAGCTCAACGTCACTGCTAAACTCTATGAACCCCATATGATCTCCTCTAAATACAGTAGAGAAATGTATAGTTTTCCGTACGCGAAAAATAATGGGCTTTTAGTTTGCAAAGCCTAAATGCAAGTTTATCGTCAGGTCGAGACTCAAAATGATTTGGGAAATGGAAAAGTTCTTTAAAACCGAATTTTCCTTTCTTCGAACATAAAATTAGAAGAAGACGTCATTTTTTTACCGACTGAGCAAAAAATGAATATTTTTATTCATATTTTCCATGAAATATAATTGAATATTTAAGGGTCTCTAAAATGAATGGGAAAGTGCATGCTACTTAAGTAGTCATTTTCCCTAAGTTTGGTTTTTGCATGCCGCCAGAAGGAGGTTCATTCGATACCTGGTATCCTGGGGTAACTGAAATATTATATAATTATGTTGCAGGCTGACCTGCTTTACAACCCTAATTAATTTATTTTTTTAAGTAAGCTCACTTGGGAATTTCTGTTTAAATTTCATGAGTTAGCCCACCTACTGTGTTTTGCCAAAGAAAACGAAATTCGTTTGTGTATGTTGGAAACCTGAACTGCCTTCATGTCGCGTATGACTTATAAACGTCATTTTTACTGCACCGGACCGCCATACATCATTGACGCAAAAAACGTCCGCATCGCCTACGCGTACATTAAATGCGCCGACTCGTCTTTTCAACGGAACCCACATTCACATGCCCGGATGCCCAGACGCGTAGGAGTAATCATAAAAGATACGCTTAGATGTGAGCATTGTTGATCTGCTCCGGACGAAAGACTACGTTCCCACCAGGTGGTAGTCTCCCAGGGAAGCTAAATTAAGGAATCATCACCGTTTAACTACGTGGCCGACGAGCCCGCGTGAGAGAGGCGCGCGTTGCAGCGGTTTTATCTTAAACTAGCTGGACCCCGCCACGCGTTGCTGTGGCTTAGGTGGACTCAAAATCTCTGTTGGATAATTAACCTGCCTCGTCTGCTTCTGCAACTGTATCGACGGACGTGTATGTGACTGCCTCGCTTTGAATCTTAGACGTAATCATGTGGTAATAATGGCACACGTGTTTGTTTTGGTCGCAAGAATTGCTTGCTCGCTCGCTCAATCAGCACTGATTGTTGAAAATGGTCTGAATAGTGGGAAACACCTTTTCAACCAACTCCTCTTTTGAGGACACTAAATTGCCGAGGCTAAGGCGTAAGGAAATACTTC
>CACRXP010000276.1:235498-273155 GCA_902702965.1 Spirometra erinaceieuropaei | reverse complement strand
AGCAGCGCACAGGCCCAAACACCTCGTGTTTCACCATGAAGTTCATCAGCGATTGCAGTTTCTTCCTGAAAACACGTGCTGTGATGTCATACCTATTTACCACCGATAGCCCAGGAGGTAAGAGCTGATAAACATCCCCAAGCTGGATTGCATTTGAATGTTATGAGTAGGTCTGGACGTCCGTACTGACAATTGTAAGCAATTGCACCTCGAGCGTACTCGAACATATGGCGTGGACGACAAAAGCGTCAGTCTTACAACGTTAGATGCATTACCGTCGTTTACAACTGCATCATGCGAAGGAATGTATCCTTCAGAGCGCAGCTTGGTCTGATTTAAGCGAATGAAAAGCTGGCGTTCAGTTTCGATTTTTGCATACATATCCGCAATGCAGTGATGAAGCAATATACGGCAGTTCAAAAGGGAATTACTTACATCCTGTCGAGTCATAAGTCGGTAGGAGTAGTGGTTCATTGCGCTGCATTTCATGTCCGTTACCTCGTCAAAGACTGGATTTATCATCTTAACGTTGAAGTGATATCCACCGGCACCATCCCGAAAAGTAAATGGATGTTGCGTTGGAATCGGTCTCCGACTGCCGGTATATATGGTATCATCTTACCCTACAATCATTAGTCTTCCGACGGCTGTTGTCGTACCGTCGTTTACAACAGCATCAGACTGCGTGAATGCTGAGCACGAAGTCCTGTTGGACGCTGGTCCGCTGTTCCTCGCTGGCGCCATTCGGCCACTCCCAGCTGGCTGTGTTCATTCTGTTGCTGAAAGAAGCAGGCCTGAAGCTGTAGAACGCGGTAGCCGTGACCGCAACCGGGCTTCCGCAAGCCGAGCTGCACAGTACTGAGCTGACATTGGGCGACAGCCCCATTATGTGGGTTGTGCGGGGGAGGGGAGGGTCTGGTGTTAACTGCATCCAATCCTCACCCCCCAAAATCCACGAGGCAGCGCTGACGGCCCCATAACATGGACTGTGGGACAATTTTAAGTGGCGTCCAAGTGTTGCGTGCTTTTTTGCCGCAGGGTGAGTGGTTTGCTCTGGCGGCCCATACTGCATCGGCCCAGAGAGGGTGGAGGGCCTGCTCAAGTGCCTGCAGGGTTGGGTGGTGGGGTGAGCGCAGCTGTCGGGCGGAGCCCGTGCGTTTGAGCGAATGTCGGTCAAGTGGCCGCTGTCTGGGCGCACATGTGTCCGCGCGGATGTAGGTCAAGTGGCCGCAGCTGATGGCGTTGTTAGGCCGGAAAAAATCCGGTTTTTTACCCATCACAGGCATACCATCGGCATAATTACACAACTGTGCAGACAAAAACCCGGCCCTATGCGCGGGTCGGGTTGTATCCAAATTTCAGCGCAATCGGCGCAGTAATTTCGGAGATTAGATATAACACAGAAAAAAAACCCTTCCATTTTTATATAGATATAGATTTTGAGTCGCCAGCTTGTGGCGACTAGCCATCCTGACTAGTCTGGCGTCATTGTTCAAGACCTCGCTGTCTCAAGGTCATTCACCCCTTGCAGCGAGCCGTCCCAGACGAGCTGACCTGAAGTCACACGACCAACAGCTCGGGCATACCTGCGTCCGCGCAGTCGCAGCTGCCCATGCGGCCACTTGAACGCGCCACCCCCTGCAACCAGCAAAACAAGCCACTGGGACACCACCCCTCGGCAAATGCAACACACGCTGACTGGACACCACTTGAGCTTGGCCTACGAGCCTACAAAAGCGGCTGCCACCGCTATCTCAGGGACTCTCAGGCCTGACTGGACGCAGTCAACACCAGCCCTGGCGTCGCCAGTGGCCACTGTCGCCTGAGAGGACAACTGGGGGTTCTGTGCACAATAAACCCCTCATTCTGGTGTCTTTTGTCTTTCCCTTTCAACACTGGGATTCGACCAAGTGGTTGTAGTGCTCAGAATGCACACACTCACGCCGCTTAACCACTACAAGCTTCATCATCTGAGAAAATGTTAGACATATTTTTATTCTGAAATTCGGTGCCTTTTTTCCGGGGCCCAGCATAATATGCCTGTGGTAAAATGCGAAATATTTTAAAGTCATTGAACATTCTTCATGCGAATATTGCACACCGCATTACTGTCCGTCGCTGAGTGGCATCATGAAGAGAGGGAGAGGGAGCTAAGTTTTGGACAGTCCTACCAAAATCAGTGGCCACATGTCTTTTAAATGTCCAAATGTGAGCGCATTGGTAAGACCTCATTTCGGGACACCGTCATAACTGCCTGACCAATCAGCAGTTTGGACGTGTGCGTGCGTGCGTGCTGCGTAGTACGGTTTCATGCCTGTTTTGCGTGTCCGTATTGTGATGTCCGTTATGGCAGAGCTCAAAATATAAGGTTAACACCTGCCACCGGAAGTCACATGCGTAGATGAATTGGGCTAAAGGCTCGGACATCGTATCGGGTGCCCTAAACACAAGTCTTAAACCATCTGCACAAGAGAGAATATGAAGTTCAACTAAACCTTACCAGTGGAACCCTACAAGGAATATTAGAACAGGCTCGAAAGCATGCGTCATGACGCGAGGCGAAAAGAAGGACATCGATTTGGGAGGTCCTATTTCAGGAATGCGGTGAGCCACGTAGTCCACACGCCCCGACGTCATCTTCATCCGAACTTAGATGGTCGTCCGGCCGCCAGGTACGCTAAGATTATTTATTCTGATTCCGAATCATTTCACTTGGTCTTCTTAATAATCCCCATCATTGTAAAAGTCACCAACTTATCTTGTCAAAGTCGCGAAGTTTGTGAAAAAGGCCGGAGATCAGACAGGCTGTTGAAAAACGTCCTTAAAATAGATCCTGCCGCTTCTTGAATACGCAAACAGTCGTAGCGATAGAGCTGTGGACGACATAATATTCTCTGAAATAATGCGAAATTTCCTTAAACTAGCATAATGGTTGCATGGAGCGGCGTATTGGTGTATTGGAGGGAAACGATCGTTTGCAACTTCGTGGAGTTAAACGTGTGTGCGCAGTACTTTTATGTCTGCAAAAAATGCCCTTTGCAATGCTTTCATTCATTCATTCAAAAAGACTCACCACCTTGGCCTCAACACGGCTGTTAGAAAATTTCGTATATGCCTCCTTTTTTGGAATGAGAAGGGCCCACAGTAACAGGTTAATTGAAATGGTAACTCACAGATTCCTTGGCAGATTTTTAGTAATTCATAGTTACCCAACCGTGAAAAACTTGGGACAGTATAAATTATTCAAAAGCTGTCAAAACATCTATTAAGTACATGAGCCTGGTAGTCATCTGGTGGATTCTAGGTGAACTAATTTGTAAATTCTGTTTAGGCAGTCAACTTACTGTATCAGATTTGGTGGGTTCCAGACGTTGCAGTAGGTTGGGCGGGGAACTTGACACAAATGTGATTAAACTCGCGTCGTTCGGCGGGACCTCGTAGCTCAAGTGGTTACAGCGTCGGCTGTTCTAAAGCCTTCCCCTTACTGTCCTGTTTTCGAATCCCAAGAAGGCGTTGAGTTTTTCACAGTTTAGTCAATATGAATGAAATGTTAACGTTCCGCAGAACTCGGACAGTTCACCGTCGTCAAAAAGTAAATTACCTTTGGGCTAACAGAAGTGGAAGTTGCGTGTTTCGCGCTGGTCTATTTTTCCTCCTCTCGCTGCCTCGGCATTTCAGAGAGGGGGTGTATGGAGGACTTTTAAGCTGCATATGTTGGTCTCCTGTTGAGAATGGTCGATCTGATGTTTTTTTCTTTCTCGGCAACTGAGTTCGTTGTCAGGCTCTGTCTGTCTAGTCGTCTGGTCTTGAGTTTGTGAACGAATTGACGTTGTGAGCTGCAGGAAGGTTCAGATGCCTGTCGATGGATTTGGCGTCTGAGTATCAAGACTCGGACTTTGGGTAATCTGGGTTTGATTTACGACGACGTTAGACGGCAGCTCCCTGAAAATTGAGTGTGTGGCCAGTTTCCCCAATATGCGTTGCAAGTTGAGAGTTTGGGTCTAGACTCCGGGTTGCTGATTTATACTCTGTAGGCGCGTCTGCATTTTTCGCCCGGTTTTCCCAACGCAGTTGCTGTCTTCATCAGTGCAACTTATTTTGTGGACAACTGCTGAGATTTCAGTGGGTGGGAGCGTGTCCTTAGGTTGTATCAAACGAAACCGAATGTCAGACACGCATACAAGAACAAAGACCGTCAACTTGGAGTCCTGACCTAAACCCTCAACGTGCAACACACGTCGGAGAGACTGGTCATGATGTTGCTTTTCAGGGAGCTACTTATTTATGTCGGAGTAATGGTGAGCTGATCCAGCTCTCCGAAACGTCAGCATTCCAGTAAATCTGTAACGATAAGCTCTTATTCCTTCTCAAATGATCAGTTTGGATCTTTCAGACTTGTGAACCTGATGCTTCCTTTATTCATCTCACTCTTTTGGGAACAGTTAGCCAGGTTGATTGAATTCTGGATGAAATTTAGCTTTACGCAAGAAATCGTCTGGATGCATCACTTATTTGGCAGAAATCTCACTCTCTGGTGCTACAGTTGACCACTCGCTAATAAGTAAATAGGACGATTTTAAGGAATAAAACAAATCGTGTGGCCGTTCAGAAACAAATGGACACGTCACTGAAGTGGGAATTTCGACGTTTTAAAAAGCAATCGCTTTTAGTTCAGACGAAACGGTCAAACCTTTGGACAGTTCTCGTAGCCTCAGTTTACACTTGACAGAAACGGAATTTGTGCATGATAGTAAATTTAGTTTACTGAGGAAACACATTATCTGCCCGTACGTATTTGTTTTTATGAAGTCGGCAAACTCGGAGGAAGTATTACTGCCTACAACTGCCTAAAACGGCCAGCTCAAAATCAAGTCAGTCTTTCGTTTTTACAATACGTAAATCCAGTTTCCCGCACATTTCCAGCACATTAAATTAAAACACGCTTGTATTTTCATACAAAAATTGCAGGCCCAGACTATTGAAGCAGACAACTCCGATATTTTGCACATGAATAAACTTAATCTCGGTTGAGGATGTTATCCCCCTGCACTAACAATGATATTGATGACATTTCCCTTTATTTTGTCGATAAGGCAAACTCTAGATGTGTTTTAAGAAACGCTTGGTCGCAGGTTAAAGTAATGCCACAGAGTCATACTCAACAACGCCAAATTAACCCGAGCTTTCCCGTGTTCAAAAATGAGCTTTCTCATTTGTACACTTGTGGTTTTTGTGCCCTTGTAAAATATATAATGTCTTCTGTGTCTTTCAAACTAACATAAATATGAAGGTCTGGCTAGTACTGAAGGACAAATATTCACTCCTTTGTGGGTTCGGGAGTAGGTCCTCAAGTAAAAACTCCACTTCTACCATCCTTCTTATCAGCTAGCCTGAAAGCATAGGTAGATTTTAGACATACTGTTTTGAACGCCGTTACCCGTATTTTTTATAACTGCAGCTGTATCTATAACCTAAGTATTTTAGACCGGCATGATCCTGTTTGTCGACATATTCGAAGCCGCAAACAAAATTTATTTACTTGAACGAATTCATTCATGGGAGTTCGAACAGCCACCCAACGGCCTGCATTTTAACTGTACGAATATCCTAAACTTTCACCTCCCTAAAATTTGACTGCTTTTCATCTGCCGATTTTAAAGCCCAGACAGGTATGGCTGGACGGACGCAATGCATTTCATGATATTTAAGATACTCTGCTACTCTAGAAAGTACCATCACATGGGCTTTTTAAGAGATATGCAGTTAGCAGGGCACCTCTAAGCCTATTTTAGGGCCTAATCTGTAAACGTAGACCCTGCAGGAATTTATAAAGCACGAGTATTCTAGAAATGACGCGACATGTGGTAAAAAGCATGGCAGCATACGCGTAGTCATCAGATACGTTGTTGCTAGTCCGTCCACATATTTAGAAGATGTGATATCTCGTGAAATGTTAACCGGAATTCTGAAATGCGTTTTCGACTCGAAGAGATTACTTAAGTAGGGCTGCAGTATTAATCATCTTGCAATACAGTCAGAATGTCTCAGTTAATCCGGGATGCCGGCTTTTGAACGAAATTCTTTTGTCATTGTTTTTGGATGTCCTTTTAAATTAAAATGCATTTCTTAGAGACCATGCATAAAAATATTCATCCTTTTAGTTATCTGGAAAAAATTTACGTCCTCTTTAAATTTTGACTTTGAAAAGGGGTATGATTCTTTTTTAAAAAATTTCTAGGTAACAATCGGGAGAGGACACCCAAATATACGTTACCTAGAAATAATACCTGATATACCATTTTGAATAGGTGGCTAAATCTACCCTTGCATACCTTAGGAGAGTTGAGAAACGATCACTGTTGACCGACCATTGGGTTGTCATCCCTTACATATGTTTGATTAGGTCACGAGCGACGACATTAGTCCGTTTTTGGCTTACTTTAAAACAGCATAGCTTAGGAAAGTTGGGTAATGATCGCTTTAGACCAGTCCTGTGTTTACCAACCTTGACATTAACTTCCACAGCTGAAGAGCGAGCGCAGTAGTCGATATGCGGCCTAATCTATGGTAGCATACGTCTAAACACTCCCGATACTATCGCTGTGGACGGGCCTTTTGGCTTATCCATTATGGCTATACTTCCTTAGGTGAGGAATGACCGCAGTTGTAGGTATGGGGCTCAATCTATGGCAACATACTCTTTGGACAGTTGCAAAACGATCGCAGTAGACCCACCCTACGTTAAACAACATTATATAAGCTTCCACTGCTGACAAGTGACCGCAGTAGTCCCTATGCGGATTATTCGATAAGAGCTTACCTACGGACAATTGCAATACGATCGCCGTTGACCGAGCACTTGGATTATCAATTTTTACCATTACTTCCAGAGGTCATGAGCTACCGCAGTGGCCAGTGCGCGGCTCAGTCAATGGCTGGATAGCTTAGGACAATTGCGATAAGATCGCTGCTTTGGCTAGCAGTATTTTGTTGGGTGCCCTCTCCCGATTGTTACCAGTTTCTAATTATGAGGTTTTTTAAGATCGTGAAATGCCCATTCATAAAATCTGGTGTCTCAGCACTTGATAATGTCGCTTCTAAAGTTTACAATATGGAGAAAAAAATATTGATAAATTTTATGAATACCATATGGTCTCTTTTCAATACCAAATGGAAATATGTGAGTTGCTGTGTACGGAAAATCTACGGCTTGTAGACTAAAGACCCTGAATGCAATTGCATTGGCATTTCGGGTTTAAAATTATTTTGGAACTAGATACGTTCCTTCAAACCGATTTGTACCCTTTTTCTGAGTACGAAAACTGCGGAGGACGTAATTTGCTACCGAATATGCGAAAGAGTGAATATTTCTGTGCATGGCCTTTTAGAAAATACATTTGAATTTACAAAAGAATCGAAATTCAATGAGAAAAAATCATACTACCTAAGTAGTCATCTTTTGCAAAGTGTAGTTATTGCACGCGGCCGGAGGGAGTTCGTTCAAAAGACGGCATCCTAAAGAAACTGATTATGCTGCACCCTTATTAAGTAACTTATTGGAAGCGAAAAGAAGTTTCAAGATTTCGGTTATTATTTCATGAGTTAGCACATTTACTGTAGTCTCCCGATGGAGCCTTATAGTTCAGTCGAGCTTTTCCCAGTTTGGTCACGTGGATACGGATATTTGCATTCTACTGTCTCACAATTCACTACTCCTGATTTTAACTTCACATGAGCTGCAAATGAGGCGCAAACAGGAAGTCCTTAGTAGTTTTTGGCGACAACTGACTTATCATGAGATTACGCCGCACCGTGATGTGTATTAGAACTCTGCTTAAGTAATCTCGTCGAATCGAAAACGTTTTTCAGAATTTCAGTTAACATGTCATGAGTTAACACATCTACTGTAGGTCCAAAGGGCGACGGATGCTTAACTGGGGACCATTTTTACAGACCACTAAACATATTTTTCCGCCATAAATTTGATTTGGGCTTCTGCGATGATTTTTTTCAGTTTGATGGTGAATGCACTGCTTACACGTACACTTCTGTTTTCCCTTCAAAAACTTTTAAATATGTTTCTTTGCCAAAGAAGGAATGTAAAACGGTTTGAGTTGTTATTTCGCGACATAAAGTGAGTAAGAATGGAAAAGGCGTTCGTAATCATGAGAGCATGAATCTCAGAATTTTAATCCGAAAAGTTATATCCAAAAACTGAGGTATTTATGAATTTCTCGCATTTTTCATGTAAGGCGTGGAAACTGATCCTTTGCCGGAATTTTAGGAGTTTCTGTCAAGCTATCTACTTAAGTCATCGTTTGGGCTGTTTACTATCTCAACCTTGGTTTAAGAGACAGTGGACCAGACAGACTTTGCAGGTAACGATTGTATTGTTGTCATTGATTGCAAACTCACATTTGTATTGACCTTTAATAAAATTTACTCTGTGAAAAACTCGGCACCTCGGTGGGATTCGCACCCACGACAGCAAGGGGGGGGGCTTGAATACAACCAATGCTCTATCCATCTGAGCTTCGAGACACCACCGGACAACACGAGTTTAATCACATTTGAGTCAGTCTACCCATTCAACCTACTGCAACGTCTGGAATCCACCAAATCTGATACAGTATGCTGACTGCCCAAGCAGAATTATTTAAGTAGTACACCTAGAATCCACCAGATAACTACCAGGCTCATGCACTTAAAAGGCGTTATGACAAAATTCAAATATTTCATTTTGACCCAACTTTGATAAAATATCTTCTGCTTTCGGATGGATTTAATAACCCTCTGAGAGTCCAGAAGATATCTGTATTATCACATAAAGCTGCCCTTTCGTTTTTATTGCCCGCCTGTTGCACGTCTAAACAAATCACTGGTTTTATTCGGGACAGTGATGCAGTCACACCCAACCAGATAACAAGAAAAAAAAACGAATGTTTATGAAACTAACGAGATGGCGTGCAACGGCTCGCTTCCCAATAGGTTGGGTGCGCGCGCAAAAAATTCATGTAAACGCGTCCACTTTGGCTATCCCGGCTGATGTATGTCCACTAATCGGGTTTTAGGCCGGTGTCATAGGAACTACTGCATTTTTGTCGCCACCGTAGCGCTACAGCCTTTTGAACGTTAGGATACCTCCAGACTAAATGATCGCAATCTTGTTTGTGCTACTTCCATGCTAACCATTGGTGCTGTGAACACATTTCGAGGCAACTAAAGACATATTAACGACTCTGATTACATAGCAGACCGTTTCAGAATGCAGAGCGCGGTGTACTCAACTCTTCAAATGCATCTTTTAACAGCAGTCAGTTTCAACCATCCATAAGTTTACAAGTTATCGTGCAAGCCCTCTATCTAATGAAGAAATACGGCAGATTACGATCCAAGAGCTTGGCGGACAATCACTGGCTTTCTATGATCAATTTTAGTTGTCGAAAATCTCGCTGAGGTAATACAGCATAACGTGTAATGTGTGTAATGCGTAACGCTGCCATCCTGTTGAAGTTAAACATGACCGCGAATTCCAGGACGGCTCAGTGTGGGTGCAACTCGCTGTTATGTGAGCCAACGATCAGACTACCCCGAGGTTAGCTACGACCCAAAATGACGTTTATTAGGTATTCCGTGAATGGTAGGCTTGGATGTGTCATGTTCATGGGCGAGCGACCTGCCGACCATGTAAGTCTACCTAATATTGATTACAAAACACTATACACACTAACAGTGGGTGGGCTAACTCATCAAATGTCAAACGAGATTCAGAAATGCGTTTTTGTTTCAAAAAGGTTAATAAAGTAGGGCTGTCAAACTAATCATCATTCCATAATCATTCT
The DNA here is from genome assembly GCA_902702965.1 of Spirometra erinaceieuropaei. Taxonomy (NCBI): domain Eukaryota; kingdom Metazoa; phylum Platyhelminthes; class Cestoda; order Diphyllobothriidea; family Diphyllobothriidae; genus Spirometra; species Spirometra erinaceieuropaei. The sequence goes on along the minus strand of CACRXP010000276.1, from coordinate 263,313 downwards.
CAAGCCACAGGATATTGCCCTTTGAAAGAACTGCATTTCGGCTGCATACAGAAACGACAGTCTGTTAAAAATGACTACTAGTGTAGCATGCATTTTTCTCACTTATTTTCGATGCTCTTAAAAATTCAATTATATTTCATGGAAAACATGCATAAAAAATTTCAATTCTTTGCTCGTTCGGTAGTAAATTACGCCTTTTTAAATTTTCTACTCAAAGAAAGAGTATAATTCGGTTTTAAAAAATTTGACAATTGTAAGATTTTTTAATCCCGTGCAATGACCGTTCATGAAACGTCGTGTCTCTGCATTTATCAATGAGGCCTGTAAAGTTAACAATATGGCTCAAATCCACCGTTAATTTTTATGAACCCCATATAGTCTCCTCCTAATGCCATAGAGAATCGTGTGGTTTTCTGTACACAGAAACTATGCGGTCTATAGTTTGGAAACCCTGAATGCAGGTGTAACGACACGTCGGGTTCAAAATTATTGGCGAATCAAAAAACTTTTTTTTAAAACCAAACTATACCCTCTGTTCGGATATAAAATTGAAAAAAGGCACACTTTTCTACCAAATGAGTAAGAGAATGAATATTTTTGTGCATGTTCTCTGGGAAATATAATTAGACTTTTAGGGGGATCGAAAATCCGTGTAAAAGATTCATGCTACATAAGTAGTCCTTTTTTTAAAAAATACAGTTTTTTCATGCAGACGAAAAGAAGTTCTTTCGAAAGCGGACATCCTGAGGTAGCCAAATTATTATAGAATTATGCTGAATGATGATTAGTTTTACAACCGTACATAATTAATCTTTTCGAAGCGAAAGCGCATTTCGGAATCTCGGTTGGCATTTCATGAGTTAGCCCACCTACTGTACATTGCTAGCTGAAGGTCATGCACTGTCAGTACCAGGCGGATCATGAGGCCTGTTATCAAAAGGTTTTAAAACTATGACCAAGAATGATTTACTAGTCACTGACTTCCCGTCCAAATGTCTGGAAGTAAATTCTCAGGCCAACTCGCCCGGATTTTGATTACATCCCATGTAGAAGAAGTGGCCAATGGACGCTACCGTCAATATTTGATGCCGTTGGCTTTGGCCTTACTGACGCTGTCACCGCTGTGCTGTTATCAGCCACCATTTCGCACGGACACCCGTCAGAGTGAGCGCGTATGAGCGTGATGCTTGAGCCCCAATCGACGCACCTTGAAACAATATGGTAGTTAATCAGGCAAAGTTAACGTAAGTACAGTAGGAAGGCTAACTCATGGAAGGTCAACCGAAATTCCGAAGTGAGTTTTCCTCTCAAAATGATTAATTAAGTAGTATGGTAAAACTAACCATCTCGCAGCATACTTCGATAATAATTCAGTTATCTTAGGATGTCGGCTTTCGAAAGAACTTCCGTCCGGTTGCATGCAAAGACTATACTGTGTGAAAATGACCACTTAAATAGCATGCATCTTCCCCATTGATTTTCGAAAACTGGGACAAAAATATTCATTCTTTTGCTCACGCGGTAGAAAATAACGTCTTCTTCTAATTTTGTGCTCAAAAGAGGGAATTCGGTTCGAAAAAAACTTTGCCAATTCCCGAATGATTTTGAACCGCGACCTACCGTTACACTTGCTTTCAGGATTTTCAAACTACAAGCCCTATATTTTCCGCGTACGGAAAAACATATTTCTCTACGGTATTATGAGGAGATCATATGGGGTTCGTAAACTTTGGCAGTTGATTTGAGCCATATTGTTAACTTTAGAAGCCTCATTGTTAAATGCAGAGACATGCCGTTTTATGAACGGCCATTTCACTGTATTTAAAAGTCCTATAATAAGAAACTTTTTAAAACCGAATCATACCTTTCATTTGAGTATATGATTGGAAGAAGACGTAATTTCTTACCGCATGAGCGAAAGAATCAATATTTTATACATATTTTCCGTGAAATATAATTGGACTTTTGGGAGTATCAAACCTTTATAAAAAAAATTCATGCTAATTAAGTAGCCATTTTTTACAGAGTGTAGTTTTTGCATGCAGGCGCAAAGAGGTTCGTTCGAAAGTCGGCATCCTGACGTATTTGAATTTTTATAGAATTATGTTGCACGCCGTTTAGTTTTACAACCCTACTTAATTATTCTTTTCGAAACGTACACGCATTTCGGAATTTCGGTTGACATTTCACGAGTTAGCCCACCTACTGTACGCACATGCGAACCAGGCGCGTGTGCCCCTTCAAGGAGCCGCGTAGGAAATGCGCTGGACCAGAACAAGGGTCACATTTGGGCACGTAACGAGTTAACTAGAATGTTCAGATTCCACGCATCTCAAAACAAGTGCCGAAAGTGGGGACTCGGGGAGGGGAGACTTGGTGACTCACCTATATACGAGCGCTCATGCCGCGCCAGCCTAATCCCAACACCAGCTGGCTGACCGACTCAAACAGCGGACTCGCACATGAGAGAAGGAAGAGGCAGAGAGAGAGAGAGAGTGAGAGTGAGTAGGACTGACTTTGGAGGTTCCATTCGCACAGAACCTCAGCGCATTCCTCAGTAATAACCACTATGACTCACCTTTTGATCTACCACGACCCCTTGTATGTCCGTGGCTTGAAAGGCTTTCAACTCGATCCTCCCAGGACGCATAAGGGCTGCAATGGTAACTTTTAAATGCGGCAGCCAATGGCACTCGCACTCTGATGGAACCCCAGCAGTCCTTTGTTTCTGTCAAAACCTTATCCATCGACTTAAAAACAAAGCTCTAAGAATGGGGATCATAGGAATCGTCTATTCAATTAATATCGAGGTTTTAGCGTTGCGAAAACTCCCATTGAAGAATTCAAAAGACGATTTGGCAAGCAGAGATAAGCTTTCGATAAATTCTCATCAGGCGATACATTTATATTGCCATCGAAAAGATTAAAATGAAAATGCGGGCAAGCAGAACTTATTCTGTAGCTGGGTGGGTGAGGAGAAAAACAGAATTACTGTCAGTGTCAGGGAGAAGAAGGGGATGTTCGGCACTGGGACGGGTAATTATACGCAGGTGGCTGGCATGGTGGCTTGGGCCTATGGTAACTGTGGGGCCTGTACGAAGTACTTTTTTGCGCATAGTCTGATTGCAGCAGCCTCTGATGTTGCCAACAGACGCTGTCCAAGTGATTTCGTATGGCTTGACGGGACCTTGTAAATCATCCGGAATGCCTGTCCGGCATCTACACAGTGATCTGTGTCTACCATGTGGGCAGAGATGGAGCTCTTGACGTTCTTTATTTCGCCCTTTCCTAACCATGCTGGCAGGCGTTCCCTTATTCTTTCGGACAAAGGCCGTCTCGTGCGGCCCATATATTCTGCCTCACTGGAGCAGGTGATGGGGTAGAAGTGGTCTAGACTGGCAATTTGTCCTTGCCCTCTCCGTGTAGGATGGGGTAGGGGAGAAGAGTACACGGACGTCAGCTGATGGAAAGGTGCGGGATACAGCTTGCGTCATGCGCCTTCTTAGAAGTTTACTTGGCGCGTCCGCTTGAAGCGGAACCCGGATAAAAAGCTTCTTCTTTTCTGCCGTCAGCATCGGGGACTGTGGTGGTCTTTCGGTTATTCACTTGGCAATGGATCGATCGGGGTACCCGTTCCGATTAGAAATGCTCGAAAGCCTACGCATGCTCGTTAACTTGTATTTTGAAAATCGAGGTGCTATTTTAACTACGTAAAAAGCTAAATAAGGCAGGGCTCACTTCAGCTAACCAATAGAATATTTAAGTCTACTTACTGAAATGTCAGCGCGGGCGACCGCAGTTGAAGAAACAGAAAGAAACCCACCCCAACAGATTGAGGAAAAGCAAGATCTCAGTAAAATAAAAGTGTGATCCGAGGGAATAGCCAAAATAAAAGAGTTTCTGAATGCCGCAATGAGAGGAATTGATCTCGATACTAACCTCAACTCTCCAAATGTGGTAACGACTAGGTGGTTATACAGGCCTTCTTACTTAGGATCGACGCAAATGTAAGAACCCCAAGTTTCGTAGAGACTCGCATACAGATCTCAATAATTTTGACTTCTCTTCTCAGTGCAGCCTAGCACGTCGAAGGGATTTTAAAGTACTTGCCTCTTGCAAATACCACCACTTTTCCGCAAAATGGCGGTAGTTTGGACTTAACCATTCACCCTAGACAATAAGCGGTCAATTACTTCCACTCACATAGCTACTATACAGGGATGATGAAACAGCAGTGGCCCAAAAAATTTCTGAGTTCTTCGTTTTTACAGTAGGTGGGCTAACTCATGAAATCTCAACAGAAATTCCGAAGAGCTTTTTCGTTCCGAAAAGATTAATTCAGCAGGGTTTTAAAATCGGTCGTTGTGCAGCATAATTCTATAATAATTCAGTGACCCCAGGACGCCGGCTTTCGAATAAATGTCTTTTCAGCAGCAATCAAAAACCATACTCCGCAAAAAATGACTGCTTATGTAGCATGCATTTTTTTCATTGGTTTTCGCTGCCCTTAAATATTTAATAATATGTCATGGACAACATGCATAAAACTATTTATTCTTCTGCTCATTCAGTAGAAAGTTACGTCTTTTTCCGATCTTATACCCGAATGAAGGGTATTGCTCGGTTTCAAAAAGTTTCTAATTGTAAAACTTTAAAATACCGTGAAATGGCCGTTCATAACTCGTCATGTCTCTGCATTTACCAGTGTGGCTTGTAAAGGTAACAGTGTGGTTCAAATACACTGCTAAATTTTATGAACCCTCCATGACCTCCTCTTAAAACGGTAGAGAAATGTATCGTTTTCCGTACGCGGAACTTATACGGCATGTAGCTTGGGAACCCTGGGTGCAATTCTAACGGCAGGTTGGGTTGAAAATTATTCGGGAATTAAAAAAGACTTATAAAACTAAAAAATACCCTTTCTTCGAGTATAAAATTAAAAGAATACGCAATTTTCTACTGAATGAGCAAAATAACGAATACTTTTATGCATGTTTTCTACGAAATATAATCAAATCTTTAAGGGCAGCAAAAATTAATGAAAATTGCATGTTACATAAGCAGTAATTTTTTACGGAGTATGGTTTTTGCATGCTGCTGGAAAGGCATTTTTTCGAAAGCCGGCGTCCTGAGGTAACTGAATTATTATAGAATTATGCTGCACACCGACTGGTTTTAAAACCCCAGCGAATTAATCTTTTATAAACGGAAAGACATTTCGGAATTTCTGTTGAGATTTCATGACTTAGACCACTTACTGTACATAGGTTACGCAAATATTTTCATGATAACCTAAGTCCATTATTATAAGTAATTTGTGCAAGTCTTTCTGGTCTATCACGGTGAAATTGGGGACAACTGAAGGAGATCTTGAATGTGTACTTAAAGTGTACCTTTCCTCTCTTTGTCTGCGAGCACCTGTGACGTAAGATCTGTCTCCAAGTCAGGCTGCACCAGTGGCAGCATAGCTTAGCTGCCCAACACACCAGTTCGCTCCAGGACCTGAGTCTTAATATCCGACCCTGCCACTTCGTATGAAATCGTTCGAAAACATTTTCGGCCGAAGCGTGTTGGCCTTCTCTCCTGACCTTGGATTTTCTTCACATCTCCGGATCAGGACCCTTTACACCTCGAGATTCTTGTTGATGCCAAGGTACAGTGACTTCGGGCTACATATGGTGACCTGGCAAACTCACGCTGCATTCGTACCATTTATTTGGATCACCCGTTAGACTGTGGCATTACAGTAACATAATTTGTCCACCGTTAAGAGAAGGTTATTAATGACAGACTTTGAGCGTGGGATACATCCAATCAACAAAGGCCGTTTACCATGTGTAGATGGTTCATCCGGAAGTGGTGCATCCGAAAATAAAATTATCTAAAAGTCACTGCAAGCCCCGTTCAGTGGAAATTCGTTGTCACTTGAAACCGACACTTGTGGGTTTCTGTACACGTACAATCCCATCCTCTCTGTATCCCGTATGTTTAAGTTGGATCACGTATATTTGCTGCAGTTTAAGAGGAATCAACTAGGCTGTTTGAGTCAGGCTTTAGACTGTCACGGGTTGTCTGCCTTCGCGTATATCTCCTGAACAATTAGCAAGCTTTTCAAGCCACGGATCCCGCTAGTGGTTAATATCGTAGCTGCGGATAAGACTGTATTTGATGCGCGGGAACTGGTTGTCACACTGACCACAACTTTAAATGTCTAGTTACTCTAATTTTGTCACTCAAATCTGACTCCAACTGGCGCCGCGAGTGTGCTGAATGCGTCCATCGTCCACTAGTGACCGGGGGGGGGGGGCGAAGCCGGCTTAACAGAGCCGAATCTGTAAACAAATAGTTGATTCAGTCAGCCTGCATTTCACCAGCTACTCGATGACTTCAAGATGGACAGACGCGTTTTTATCTCTGGACCACCAAAAGCGCCAGCAAAAAGCAGCTCCACCTGTGAGGTCCATTTATGGACGTGTGACTGTTTTCAGCTGTAAAAAAGCACTGACAGTATACAAAATAAATGTTTCGGCCGGGATTTTATGGCACCTGTCAGTCTCTTTGGCGTCTCTGATGCGCTTTACTGGCGGAATGTGACCTAGTGGCTTTTGTTCACGCATAAAACAAGTTAATGTTTTCATCAAACTCATAGTTTGTTTAAATTATCTGGAGGACGGGACTGAAACTGTAGAGAGAAGTGGACTTAACTGGATTCGTTTGAGAATTCAGTAGTAAAATCTGCCGGACATGGTAATCACCAGACATATGACTGCTCAATAAGGACTACATCCTTGTGATGTCCTACGTTTTCGCATCTGTTTCCGATGATGGCCTCGGAGCACGAATACGAATCGTCGGGTGAAAAAACTCTTGTTTCATCGAGTCAATCACTTTCTTCTTAAACACTGCCTGAACATCTTTCTTACGTCTGTATCTGATGAAAAAAGCTTGCAAAGATAAGTCACCAGTTTTCACTCATCTTTTGATATTTTAGGTATGCTATGAGCATTTTACCTTCAGTCAACGATATCGTACCCAAACACGGGTAGTATTTCTGACGATGCTGTCCTTGGAGGGAGCGTTTTCCTGTGACTTCTGAGGGTGTCTGTACTGTTTTGGAAGAGAATCGGGCATTTCTCATGCAGAATAGCCCTCACTTGCCTTTTAAAGATCAAAGGCGTTCGGCACAAACGATAGATAATGTCATTGCCTGGTTTTCTTACGGTCGAGCATCCACCCCACTAAGTCGGTTGCCTACGTTACTATATTTAGCTGCACACCAAATCAAAATAAAGCATACTATGTTGTACTGTAAACAGGTATTGGTAGGAGATTCCGGAAAAGTGGTAAAATTCCACGATTATTATCCCTTCCCGGATGTTGCACTTGCCGATACCTTAGATTCGTTTGTTTGCATTCTCCGTTAGTCTGACTGGTTTAGTTTAATTTCTGACTCAGCTTTAATGGTGCTTATTTCTACTAACCATTTTACCCTTTTTACTAAGTACGTTGATAGGTTCTTCTAAATTATTTCATAGGAAAAGGGTTTGTCTGCCGGTATTCGGGTGTTGGGGACTACAGCTGCCCGCGAATAGTGGAAATCCGTTTGAATTACATCCGGTTTTCTTTTGGTGTGTTTTTGAGGTAAACTATGCATTCGGCATCCATCAACCTCGAATATTTTAGCGTACACACAGACTCAAATGTGGCTTCGTGAAATTTTAAATGAAATTTTAAAATGTATTCTCATTTTAAAAATTATATGGGTAGAAATGAAAGACTGACAATCACGCATCATAAGCCCAGAATATTTCACTCACACCAGAATGCCGACTTCTGAATGACCTCTCGTCGGCCGCCTGAAAAACATCAATCCTATGAAAAGAAACGCGGAAGAAAGATACATTTTCTCCTTGATTTTCGACGCGCGAAAACATTTTCTTATATGTGTTCGTCGGCCATTTACATTACCGTCAAATCGCACAATTGGTTAAATGGAATCTTTGGTGTAAAAAATCTTTTCCAACTGCCGGATTGGTCGGAGCTTATTTCGTAGCCGTAGCTACAGTAGACAAACTCCAGCCTAACTGCTAACTCTTGCCCCCGGATGATTTGGATCATGACCTGTAGTCGAACTTGCGTTGACGATTTCCTAGCTACACGCTGCATGCATTCCGTGTGAGGAAAATCATACATTACCCTAGGCCATCATGAGAGCTCCATATAGGGTTTACAAACGTGCACAAAGATGTGGACCAATTTGCTTATCCCCAAGGTATCATTAGTTAAAGGGACATATGCGATGCTGTAAGAGTAGACATTTAATACCCTTAAAAATATCACAATAACAAACTGTGTAAACCGAAAGACTCGCTCATATCAAGCCTAAAATTAGAAGAAGACGCCATCCATCACCGGACGAGTACAAAATGGGGCCATTCTGGAGAATGATTTCAGTAAGGCCATTAAAAATTAATGGGAAAATTCCACACTAACTAGGTAGTCATTCTTAAGCAGTGTGTCTCTTGTGAGCCGGCAGCCTAGTGCGACTGACTTGTCTCGGGATTATCCGGCACCTCACTCATGCAATCCTTTTTAATTGAAAACACACTTCAGCATTCCTGTTAACATGGCTTAGATAGGCCACTACAATGTCCTCTGCAATATGGAAAGATGAATCTCCAGCGCCTAGTTGCTGTGGCATTTAATAATCATTTTGCGGTCATACTACATTCGGCTTCTCAGCGAGACTGCCAAACTCGTCACTGAGTCAAGAACCATTTTTTGACATGACTTACTTATCAAATGTACAGTGCTTCAAGGTCTCCACCATCTGGTATAAAACAAATAAATCGAAACCATCCCACTCATTTTTTATAAGACCGCTACGAGGGCTACAAAGAAGGGGAATAACCCCATGCACACTTTTACATTATGTGGGTTTTATCTGTTGGAAATGAAAGAGGAAATACCGACTTCAGAAGGCATGGCATTCATATGACTGCTGGTATGGTATAAACTGTTATTAAGGGCATACATATTGACCGTTACTTGGGAGAATTTTGTTCCGCAGAGGCAGTTTACTTAACAGTGAAGTAGGCAGTTGTTTAAATCATTATTTTGTCTAACAACAAAACTGATACGATCCATACTGTGCTGGGAAAATTCCCCAGATTGTTGTCATTTGCCCGTAGCCTTTAAACAAATTAGCTAATGCCATCAACGAACAGGCACGCCTTTTACTATGGATTTCGGTTTGTGCACTATGTAATCCTAAAACCGAGCAAACACAAGTACCATGGTAGTTTACGAACAACCGAAAGGAAGCGCGATGGACTTCAGACGTATGGTTTGGTCCTTGAGCTGGCCTTGCAGCTATGACGGTAAGCTACGGTTATCAGTCAACATGACCTGTTTCTTTGATGGCGAGACGATGGCAGCAGTCTAATTTTTAATAAAAAACTGGCTGCAAAACTTCCGAAGTGTCTTAAAGACTTTCATATATTACAACACATATTTATATAAATATATATGCGAACGAAGGCAGTATTCAATTCAGGATGAACAGTGCAGGCTAGAAATCGAAATATTGAATTATACCCACTGATTTTCGAGCTGATTACAACGACACGTTGTCAGACAAAATAACTAGTAGGAAGTTAGACATATATTTCATTATTTCTTCATAGATTGCACATTAACTCCGTTATGCATGCATATATAAAAGTAAGGATTCAAGGTCCAGCTAAATTATCCTGTTCATCATCCTTAAAATGGAAAGAATAAGAAAAAGAGTTGCTTCCATGGACAACACTGTATTTGTGCTGACATATCGGAAACGTCGTACTTCCCAAACAAATTTTCCGAAATATCGGCACAAGTACAGTGTGGTCAATGGAATCGCCCCGTTTAAATCTTCATCTATTTTAAGGTTAATTAAAAGGATGTTTGCATGTATATACGAATATGTGACGGCTCTGTCTGAATTGCATAACTTTGGGAGTACATATGATGGCGAATATGTCATCTTCGTGGGTAGGTAATGACCTCATGCTCGATGGTGGTCTTTGGATGGGCTGTGAACTTTACGAAATTGACTGAGACGCCGTCAACCCACGATGCAACAAGTCATTTGAGGTGACCTTTCGTGCTGCTCATCATTGCAGCGCGCATTAAGAGCATGCAACATCATTGCGAGATTTTTTCGTTTCAATAGTTTATTTTTACTCAGGACGCCGCCAAATAGTAAAAAAATCAATCAGCACTTTGAGAGTTTATAACTGGATCAATTAGACAGGTATTGCTGGCTGAGAGCTATTCAACAGCATCACAGATAATAGGTTGCTTTAATTCATGCGGCAACCGTTAAGCATTTATATTAAACTTAATGAAAACAAAGTAATATAGAGGAATGGAGACTTTCCTACTCCGGATGCTTTGGGCTAATATCCAAGGAGGTTAGGGCTAGTGTTAGGGTTAGAGATAGGGTCAATCTTGGGTTTCGGGGAGGGTTTGGGCTAAATTATGGTTAGAATTAAATTTAGGGTTAGGATTAATGTTTGGCTGGGTTCCTGACAGAGTTAGGATCAGTAAGCGGGGATGTTTACCCATTTTCGAATCTTTTGTAGGACCAGGTGTTTTGAGTGGGGGAGGTGAAAGAATTCCCACTCTTGCGTATTACCAAAACCAATTCTCAATAGTAGGTATATTTACCGTAATGACTTCTGGTGTATATGCTTCTTGCATTTATCTCATATTGAGTTAAAATGATGCCGACAAAATCTCTTGAACTGACCTGTTAATGATACATATCGAATCGAAGTTTTACGTATTTAAATATTCTACCTCAGTTTATCCAGCTAACGTTCATTATGCCTGCCAGTGATTATGGGAAACAGTCATGCGAGCTTCGTCTAAAGCGATCCTATAGTGAGCAGAATACGATCATCATTCAATATCAGAACTGAGGCCCGCGTTTTCTAGTTTCTGATCAGACCTACAAACTGCACTTTGTCACGAGTCCCAGCCGTGTCTACGTTCGCGACAATATGTGCACCTTGAAGCATGACTTTCAGCTCTGGTCACCAAGTCTTTTTCAGCGTTACTTGACCTAACGCGCTTGATTTCAATTTATGGAGGCAGAGACGATGAAAAATTGTCCCAACATCTATGCAGTGTAGTACAATTTTGTCTGCGTTTTAGAAAGTGCATACCATTTACTTCGAGAAATTTCAGCCCCTATTCATAAACCTTCCTAGTGACTTAAATTACTGTGAAAATTCGAAACTCATAAAAACCTGGCTTATAATTTCGTATCGCCAACGGTTTTCAACGCCTAAGCCCTTTCGTGTCGAATGGCCGAGTTTCGCCCCATCAAGGGAGTGGACGACCACTTAACTGCCATGAATCTCGATCGATTATCGACATAACAGAGTCGGAGTGAGTAACCTTCAAATTGTGAGGGAGGGGGAAGAACCACGCTAGTCTGCGCTGTGATTATGTCAGTTAAAAAAACACTGGAAAAACAAAGCTTGCATTTTACTGGTTTGGTCTTGCAGGGACTCACAGAAATTAATCACATTCATTTCTGTGATTTCCACCTACTACTCAGGCCTCATGAGTAATTTCCATCTGAACATGCTATTCCACGCAAGCCAGGATAATTAAATGCGATTTCTGCAGTCGCTGATTCCAATACTAGCAGAAGGCTACAAGATGGCAATACGCTAGACTTCCGGAGTAGCACAAGGTGTAGAACGAATGGCCACTGCGGTTGTCTGGACATTTTATTGCAGTGGAGGGACATTTTCGTGGCATCTAATGCCAGAGAGGGTGCACTTTATCGCCCGCAGATCCGGCAGTTCGTCTGAATTTCTTTTAAGTTTCTGACAATGAAACTTCTTTTTGCGGTATCTGTCAACGCCTGCCCTGGTCTAGTTACTCTATTGATGGCGCCACACACATTTAAAACAAATAAAAAGAATGGCTTTGTTTATCGGCAGTCAAAGTTCGCTGACGAAGTCTGAACTGTTTACAGATACTAGGCACCAATTATAATGGTCATACTGTAAGACGTACGTAAATTCTAGGGTGCAACTTCTCTTAGAAAGCAGGCCTGAAACAGAAGAGGGTCTACCCATGCCCGAGGCGCTTAAATATAATTTGTTTTAAGACTGAATATGACACACTGGTCTGCCTGTAATGGTATGTTTGTCCCTGAGTGTACGTCTCACGCAATTACACCATAATGAATGTGTGTGTGTGTGCGTAGTGCTTCCGTTCCATGGTTGATAGAACGTGACTCTGTGCGCGGCTAGGCCATAAATAGCATACAAGGCTTATCAGCGAGGTGTGATAAATCGCCAAGCCGACTTCTGACCGATCGGCGCCATTTGCACCTTCCCTCCGAACACTTCTGACAGCCGTAAATAGAAGATAAATTGGTTTTCTTACTGGTAGAAATGATTATAGGTGTCGAAATGTAAGGAGCTTCGAATAAACTGGGTCGAGTCGTGACCGTATGGCTACATAAAATATGCCAGGAATGATCATTCTAGTCTCCCCTTTCACCAGGAAGACTTAGGCGAAGGAGTTTCGGAGCTATAAAAATACATAAGTGTCCGCCCCTTCATCAGGGCGGATTGAAAAACGGCATTTATATGTGACTTCTGCGTGGGTTGCGAAGGCACGACGCAAATGGCGTATGATTCGGAGGTTAGAGCTCACTACCCAACAGATTATGATACAGAATACCGAAAATTATTAAAGGATATGACCATTTTCTTCTTTTGGACACAGTTCTGCTGTTAGTATTCGGAGTCGGCCTAGATGATTTAGAGGATGATGACCTGCCACTTGATGTTGGAACATATAATCCGCCAATGAGTTGCATGAGAAGAATATTTCGAGCAAAATAAGTTTTGGGAAATATAACACACTTTATTTCATAGTTTTTCGACTCAGATTTTCAGGTTGTCCCCCGACATGAAGCAAATGTTCAAAACGGCCATTTAATAAGACACGCCCAAAATCGTTATTGTTTTGTCATTCCTGCCAGTCAGCCACTCCGGTGGTTTGACCTCACGTTCTACCAGGTAAGGTAACCCAAAAATGTTGTAAACGATGCGTGTTAAGACAAGAATTAAAAGCAAAAGACAGGGAACTAGACTGATTCGATGAGGCGCCCAAACTAAAAACGGGAGTGCAATTCCGCACATTAAGAAAGTGTCCGAATTCGGCGAAAGACATCTGGGGAGGCACCAAGTATACACGGTGCATAAACTGAGGATTACGCTATAGCAGCCAGTTTCTACACCATAAAAATAGGATTTACTATTTGGATAAGAAAGACGTTGGCTCTAAGATTCTATGCGGCACCTACGATACAGTTTACTCTGGCCAAACCGGAAAATCTACCTTTACTCACATAAGCGAATACTAACTGGCATTAAAAAGGCGCGACCACTTGTCTCAGGTTGCCAAGCATATACTATAACCTGGGCACAACGTAGCCTGGAGCAAGATTCGTTTTATAGGTGCCTATTCATCTAAGAAATACTGAGAATTTTTAGAGGCCATTTATTTCGATAAGTCATGCATCAATCGGCACATCTAATCAGACGACGTGTACAATACTATCAAGAAAAATGGAAAAGGTGCTGGCCAATCAGAGCCTTACGCCAGCACACAGTAACACTTCGCTAACACGAATGACAGAGCGATATCGATTTTTTGAAAATGCTTTAATCGTGACTGTTTCACACTTTTACTGAACGTCTGAGGACGGCTTGTGGAACTAGAGTCGAACAGTTGTAAAATAAAGTTGTTTACCTATCTCCAAGAACTTACTTCATTCGAAACATTTAATTTAATGACTACGTTCCTGCAAAGCAGTTCTCAGCTATACCTGCACAGAGATAGGCAATAACGGTGGCCGCCGATGGAGGCGTGGAAGGTGAAGCATGGAGCTGTTAGAGGAATAGCACGGTCGTCTGCTGTTTCGTACCACCGGTATCAGAGTGCGAGAAATATTCAGGTTCAATATGGGGCCCTCATCGTGCACTGCTAGTTTTACACTTCACAAGTATCCTTGAAACATTTAACTCACAGCTGATATTTCGTAGACGACGGTATGCGACTTCATAGATGGGACTGACGGTGGCCTGAATATCATAGCGATCTGCTTTACTTTATAGCAAGTAGAACCCTCCTAGGGCTAGTGAAAAAATCAAATGTCTGTTAATATCAAATGCAGGCAAAGGGCGCCGAATATCAATCAGTATGCAGAGTCGGAAGAATGAAGAAAATTGTAATTTCACATCCAAATAGTCAATCAGTTTCCTTGTTAATATCTGTCCACCGTTATTCCTAACAGAATGGACTCTCGAAGGGAAGGGGTGTACTTATAAGTGGCACGTTTTTATGCAGCTACTGCGGCGAACTATGGCCTCAAAACTCAGTGGGCCCCGGCTGAGACTAATTAATCCGCATAACCACTGGAGCAATGACTGTTGATACGAGGATGGCAGAGTGCCTTCGCAATCTTCCCCTCATCTTTTGTGACGGCCCTCCTATAATGACCGCCCAAACTGATTGCCCCAAATGTTGCGGATTTGGGTCTTTCTGCCTCGGCATATTCGTCCGCCACCAAGTAGATGACTAAATGGTCTCAATGTCAGATTTCAGAGGATGATTGGATACTTGGCACTTAAACCACGTCCCAGCGACAGTCGAATGCCTGTGAAAATGTGGGCACGTTGTATGTGGTTTTGAAAACCACCGGAAGCAGCAACGGTGATTCGTCGTTCACGTTGCGATGAATGCAGAAATCGCCACCGTATGTAGCATTCCCGGACAATAATGCGTGGTCACAGCGTTGGCTAGCTAAAAAACATTTTTTCACTGCTTGTATGCAACGGCGGAGAGTTCTACCATCGTAGGCGCCTTGGAGGTCCCGGCTAGATCGCTCAGACCACTTGGAAGAGTAAGCATCTACAGGCCACTCTCAGCGCTCTGCGAAATGGAGTCGAGTCCTCAGGGAAGGAAGGAATATTGCACCGACTACCGGCTTCATGCCACCTAATCAAACGGAACGGGTTAAAGTCTGTAGTGGCTGCATGTGATAATCGGCTGGCGATGTCTAGATTCGTCCCCAAACCATAAACCACCTACGAAATTCTGACTTCGACTAGACAGCGTTTTGGTGGTTGGTTGAGGCTACAGCCCCGTTTCAAGGTTCATACAAGGGGTACGCCCACAAAGAGACTTGCCAATGACCAGCCTCACTGTCGGGCGCGAGGACATACTCCTAGGAATGTCGGTGAAGTGAGAAACGCAAATGAGGCGATCGGATGACACTGCCTGCGACCAGAAAATGGCTCAGGATCCACCCCCCCCCCATTCGAGATCCACGCTGGGAAGGCCGTGGGGGGAGAGGAAACGAAGGCTGTAAGTGTGCTGGAGAAACGTGGACAGCGTAAGGAGTTCTCCGAAGATACGCAGCCGAACTATCCCACTTCTCCAGGCAGACGCTACTTCGTCTAGCGATGTTGTTGCACCATCGAAGACACAATGTGCCGAAAGGTTTACTCGTATTCGAATAAGCCGTTTTGCAACATTTTATGGCGAAATATTTAGCAATAGGTGATTCCTCATCGATCGGTAAACGGGAGGACGGAAAAGTATTTTTGTATAAAAGGCTTAATGAGAGACAATGAACGATCGCAAACAAAGAAGTAGCCGCGACAAGGACGAGGGAGTCTGAGATACCGATTTTTGGACTCTATACCACCCGCTTAAGTAGGCCATATCTCTTGAGGGGAGTTTCAGGGCAAAGGAAAGCTCTCATATGGTGTCTTATAATCAGACCAAATTTGGCTCCTCATGTAGAGGCAACGATAGGGTGTAGGACCCCCAACTAACTTCAGCTAGCCTGTGCACCGTGTCATACGTTGAAGGGTGGTAGAGGAAGTTTACCGAATGTGGCAACACACAGAACGGAGAGCTATAAGACACAGAAAGTAGATAAATTCTTGCTAAATGTCATATCGTACGCTGTCGTTTTTGGGAAAAAAATGAGCGCGATAAGCAAAAAGCAATTTTAAATGTAAATAACTTTGAATGAAGCGCCGCTCTATAGTTTACATTTAGTCAGGGAGAGAAGTAAATTTCGTACAATGGGAACGGCGAATAATAGGTGATGCTTGCAGACACACATGCATTTCAACATTACAGAAGTACACAGAAAGACTCTAACTAATGGAAGTCGATGACGTGATAAATGTCAGGTTTCAGTAGCAAATGAATGTATGTACATTTTGCCAGACGTGAATAGAAAACCACCGTAGTATTTCGCATGTGGAGAGTATTGGACAAAACGTTGCTTTTAGATCAACAACCGCCCAATTTAATAAACGCACTCTTTTTAACCACAACAGCCATTTAGTCAACGAAGCAAGTTGAACTCGTTGGGCCATCGACCGGTGCTTCTGGCGATTCCACCATGGGCGAGTCGAGTTCTTCGCTCATGTCAGACGATATATGACAAAGTCAGAGAGTTCATTTCGTTTACACTGCGTGCTAAACGTCAGAACTCGTCCGGTCAGCACAGAACAGAACCTCCGTTACATCGTTGTGTTGGGTACTGATTAGGGATGTAAATATTAGTGGCGCAACGCTGATTGACTGTCTGTCATATCTTTAGGCGAAAGATGATTGACACAGAGGAACAAACGTCCGGCTGTGTCGGGCTCCGGATTTTAGTGGGTTACCTTGACTGATGCTCCAACTGTTAATTTGCTGACTGTTTCACTAATATCACGTCTTATCTGTTCTTCAAGTAAAACCCCGAAATCCAGCAATTCTAGGTGGAGGGCTACTCAGATTACAGTAGGCTTGCATTGCATGACAGGATGATATACTATCAATTGAACTTACCTACCAGTAGATGTGGGTGCGATGTCTAGAAGATAGCCCAAACAGCACCAGTTTGCAAATGCCACCGTTTCAATGCCGTCTCTATAGTTGTGTTACACCCTAGGGCTGCAAATCTTTAAGCGACTGCTATGCCAGGATCGGTAAACCATGACCTTCGCAGCCTGGTCTGCGCTGGCAGTTTTCTGACACCTGGTTCCATGCTGATAGATAAGCTAACGTTCCCGTGAGCATGGTTACCTAGTCATCCTTTTCTTCTTTCTGGCACCTTCTGGTGTTGCAGTTGTAGGTCAAAATCCTAGACAAGTTTGGTTTGTTTCAGGGGGTGGGGAGTGGGGCGACAAGTTGCGATCTCGGCCGCACCATTTACCCGCGTCCTCCCCGTCTCCTGTCTTTTGACTTTGTCTTAATACCGCGTCCGGGCGGGTGAGGAAAAAGTGCGATAGATTCAGCGAATGTCTGCGGTCGCTATAAACTAATCTACGCGCAAGTCACCGTGCCAGCCTCACTGTTCTGTGGAGCACACGGTGGACATCTTTGAGCACAATGGTCAAACTGCCTTACATCTCAATATTCCACAATCTTCCACTTTAATGTTTCCTCTTTCGAATTTTATGGACTCAGACAAAGATTCGATCATTGTTTTTTAGCTATAGTTCCTTGTGTCTTATGAAATGCTGACCGAAGTTTTGAAATACGTTGTGGACTAGAAAATATTACTTACACTTCGTGGCCTATCGAGGAGTGGTCACGGAGTGCGCATTAAAACGCTTGCAGCACACGAGCCGCCACTCCGCACCACCGAAAGCCATACTGCGTAAAAGAAATGACCGATCCTCAGGGGAGGCCGTAGTTGGGTTAGTACGTTAATTTTTTATTTCACAGAAAAGCATAAAATCAGAAGACGACTTTATGACAAGTCAGTTAGTTAAAAACTATGTAACTGACAGCGGGAAAGGAAAATATGATAGAACGACAAAATGGTGAACCACAGTAACAAATACATCGTTGATTGTACTTTTACTGTTGAAATTCCCGTAATTCTGATGAACATAGAGACTATTAAGATGTATATGGCTGTTTGGGTTGTGTAATTGCAAAACACAAAATCCAGCTCTAGCTGCCATAAAATTGTGTCGTTTTTCTTTCGATAAGTGGAAAGAGATTTTTAACGGAGGGACAGGAATAAATAGAGTGAATGGGCTAACTGATGAAATCTCAACAGAATTTCCGAAATGCGTTTCCGTTTCAAAAAGAGTAATGAAGTAGGGTTGTAAAAATAATCATTATGCAGCATAATTCTATGGTAATTCAGGTATCCCAGGATGTCGGCTTTCGAAAAAACGTCTTTCCGACTGCATCCAAAAACCATACTCCGTAAAAAATAACTACTTAAGTAAATGACATTTTCTCATTGACTTCCGATGCCCCTAAAGATTAAGTTATATTTCATGGAAAACATGTATTAAAATATCCAATCTTTTGCTCATTTGGTAGTAAAATACTTTTTCTTTCAATTTCATGATCGAAGAAAGTGTGTAATTTGATTTCTTAAAACTTTTCCGATTTCTAGATAATGTTGAACACAACCTGCCGTCACACTCGCATGCAGGGTTCCCAAACTACAAGCCGTATATTTTCTGCGTAGAGAAAAACATACATTTCTCTATCGTGTTAAGAGGAGACCATATGGGGTTTATAAAATTAAGCAGTGGATTTGAACCACATTGTTACTTTTACAAGCCACATTGTTAAATGCAGAGACATGACTTTTATGAAGGTCCATTTCACGGTATTAAAAACTCTCACAATTAGAAACGTTGTGTAAAACCGAATTATACCTTTGCTTTGCGTATAAAATTGGTAGAAGACGTGATTTGCTACCAAATAAGTGAAAGAATAATTGGCTTTATGCATGTTTTCAATGAAAGATAATAGACTTTTTAAGGATATCAAAAATCAGTGAGAAAGTTGCATGCTACTTAAGTAGTCACTTTTTGCAGAATATAGTTGTTGCATGCAGTCGAAAATAAATGCATTCGAAAGTCGACAACCTGAGGTAACTGGATCATAATCGAATTATGCTGCAGGTTGATTAGCTTTACAACCCTACTTAACTAATCTTTTCGAAACGGAAACGCATTTCGGAATTTCTGTTGAGATTTCATGTGTTAGCCCACCTACTGTATGCTTGCAGGCCGCATGCGGAAAGAGTGGTTGTTGTCTAAAAATTAGATTATTGACGTAGGCTAAAGTAGAATCATACCTGCTTTGAACGGTTAACGGGGGCGTTATCCTGAAACATCGCATTGTTTATTAAAATTCAATGAATACCGTTTTAGCCAAAGAATTGTTTACGAGATCGATGAATACCCTACTATTAATGATCTCGGTTGTCAACCACCAGACTAGTCGTTCTCTGCATTTCATGGCCATCCTAGCAATCAGGCGTCGGCAGTTCTTGAAAATCGTTGTCGTTAAAGTGTGTTCTCGTGGAAAGATTTTCACATACATAACCACCTGCGCCTACCACGAGGTATTGTCCGAAAATAAAACCACATCAGGAAAGTAAATGTTCTACCTCTTATGAAAGTCCACGGTCAGTAAAATCGTAAGCAACCAAGAAACGTTCTCTGATAAGTTTTTTTGTTCGGAAATGGCTTGTTCTTAGTGATTTGTGGATGTAAGCTGGAGAGTTGTTGTCCTTTTTCTGCTACGCTCGGAAAGCGTTGTCAGTGTCAGGCGAATAGAATAGTCGTCTTGCCTGCCGTTGTACCGTTTTTGTTTGCATAATTCCAGTCATTAATCTATTATTTATAACTACCCGCAGAGTGGTCTGGCTGATATTTAAGATATCAGCTATCAACACACGGGGCAGTCGACGTATATAGGGCGTGCCTTGACATCACCTCATGGCGTAACACGTGAAAGCGACTGCATATCACTGATGCTTCATATATATATGTGTTTACACCTACCAGTTCTCGATGTGATCAAAGAAACAACTGATAATCAAGAATACCATTGCGTTTTTTTGGTACATAATCAAAAATGTGTAGGATGAAATTTTTAGTGCAATGGTATAGAGAAGGACCCCACCAAACTGTCAGTAGACTGTGGATCGTGCCTTAGGTAATTTATGGTAAAGGAAGTTTTACGACTGGGGCACCCGGCTAGACAGTAAGCTGACAAAATATGAGAAAACGCAAACATTGCCCGAATTTATCCGAAAGTCTTATTATACAATATTGCACGACAACGAAACTGAGAAGAGTAATAAAATGCTCTAACCACTTGAGCTACGATGACCCACCGGACGACGCGAGTTTAATCCCATTTGGGTAGAGTTACCCATCCAACCTTCTGCAATGTCTGGAATTCACCAAATCTGATACAGTAAGTTGACTGCTCAAACAGGATTTTCTACGTAATTAACCTAGAATCCACCACATGACTTGGAGGCTCACGTAATTCATAGATTTTTGACTGCTTTCACAGTTGGGTCAATATGAATTATTGAAAATCTGCCAAAAATCTATGAATTAAGCGATCTTGGTAGTCATCTGGTGGATGCTAGATGAAATACTTAGGAAATCTTGCCTGGGGCAGTCCACTTACTGCATTAGCTTTGGTGGATTCCAGACACCGCAGAAGGATGGGCGAGTAACTTGACCCAAATGTGATTAAACTCGCGTTGTCTGGCGGGGCCTCGTAGCTCAGGTGGTTAGGGCGTTGACTGTACTAGAGCCTTCCCCGAATCACACTGAGTCACCGAGTTTTTCACATTTGGGTCAATATGAGTTATTTAAAATCTGCCAAAACATCCAGGATTCTGTTTTATTATACATATTAAGCACCTGAACAAACTCAGAAAAAAAAACTGCAGGATCTGTCTTATTTGAGAAGACAAACCAGCTCCAGCGTCGTATGCATGTCGATCGTCAGTGGATTCTCAGTTTGCTTTACTTTGACGCTTATTTACCACCATGTCCGGCCGGGAATTTGAGCAACACCATTAAAGGGAGCAAACCTTTGATTTATCGGGCTTGCTATGCTGGTGTTTGGTGTTACAGGACAGTGTCCATCAGACACATTGCTGTATATTTCCTCACGCGATAACTCTCTTCTAACCTTAGTCACGTCGGTTAAACAAGTTCGTAAGCTAAACGCTTGACTCAAGTGCGACGCGTGTAGTTGATTTTTAACCCACCCCCAGTCTGTCGTTATTTACTCACGTTATTTGCGGCAGCGATTGGTGCCAGTAGGAATTCAGTTTCTAACTGTCACGAAATCTTTGCTAGAAGTACTCCTGAAATACTGAAAAACTATCTTTCATATGATTTAATAAAACTCGGAACCTCGCTCATCATTTACCGAAAAATTTGCATGACGTCTCCTGCGCAGAAACCGTTTATTTACATCCCTGAATGCACAGGTACATGAGTGCAGGCACACAAAACTGTCAGATTAAATTTACGACCAGCTGAGCGCATTCGGTCCTCAAAACCCCGCTTCAGTTTTCGATTCTCGGCAGCTGGACGCGTTCTAAGCCCTATACGAACCCTATAGGAATTATGTTAGCTTCTAAGCAGCGAAGGTTCTTCTCCCTCAAATTCCTACGTCAGTACGGACCAGATCTCCTGCCACCTGCTCTGCGAGACTTTGTTGTTGAGGTTTTGGAAGACCGACGAATCTCAAAGGCTCACCTAGCCGGGCTTTGGCACAACGTAGTGTGAGTTAAAATAGCTTGTACTTTCCTTTAACATGTGGGGGGATTTGTTTTAAAGTAAGCGAGAAACGCTGCAGTGCAGGGAGCAATGAATGGTTTAGCAATTTTGGTCGCTAGTATCATGCGACATTACCGGCCTAGGTTTCTAACTGTAGTTCACTTCTAACTGCATAATAGACTGAGAATGATTTCTTGCTGTCTGAGTAACGAAAAGTTTCTTTTTAGTGGGGTGATTTTGAAACAAGCATAAGCATCAGGGCTTAGCAATACCGACACTTTGCGCCTGTCTATCAACTGCCTCCTTTCGCTGCATGTCATGGAAACGGAGTAATTGATGTATGGCAAGTTGATTTTTTTTTAAATAAATCACTGTTGAAAACGCGGAGGTAATTGTTCAGTACACACAGTTTAATCTAAAAGGGCCACTTCCAAACGCAGCATTAAGGGAATAGAGAGGACAGCTTGCAAACAAATATGTACAGAGGGCTTAGGAATAAATAAAGTAAGGTCGGCTTTGCTTAACGACTTGCCCGGCAAAAAACATCTTAAACTTTTTGGAAACCGATTAAATTTCTACTGTTTGTGTTGCATTTGCACTCTCTTCTGATCAGTATGGGGGATAGTTTTTTGATCGACAATGAAAACCACTGGGACTGGCAGTGGTCAGAGTCAAGTTTGCATGACCGCGATTCGGAGATGATTTTGTTCGATTATGTTTATGAAATTTAACCTCTCCTTGTAACCTGGGATAAAAAAAGCATATGGAGTCTTAGAAAACACTTCGCGGACCTATAGTTCCAAACATTAGTCACTTTTATCTATAGCACGCTTCTTCATTTTTACCTTCCCTGAATGATAGTCGCAATTCCTTTGAGAAAACAGTAAGAGAATGTGGACGAAAAACAGTACATCCATTCACCGCCTTATAAAATGTCCGCGCAGAGTCTTACTTAGCACTTCACTTAATGGCCATTGTGACGTGTACTTCAGTTGTCATGAAATTTCTCAAAGAGACTTATTGTTATTTAGCAAGGTACAAATTCAGAAACCCATCTTTTTATGTCGTTCTTGGAATGTGCGCATTTAAAAAATAGTGATTATTTTACGCACAAACTCTCACTTTAATCTAGGATGCTGCATTGACTGTCTTTCGTTGCACATTGTGTCAATCTTATGACTTTTGCCTTCTCCTTTCTGCATCTATTTGACATTAAGATGCTTAGCAAGAAATTTTGGCGTTTTTCCTCTCCGCGAGCATATCGCCAGCTAAACATCATAATTTATCTACGCGAATTTCGTTAACGGGCGACATCTGCCATAGTGTTACGCGCGCGTCTTGAGATTTCACGGAATAAAAGCATCCCAGTTCTTTCAAATTCTATGTATAGCATATTTACAAATCTGTGATTAGTCACTGTGCAACTTAAGATCTCACAGAGAAGACTCAGCTACATTCAAGGCAACATAAGCCACAAAACAGACCACCACTTCGGCAACCTTTGGCAAGGCATTTAACCAACTCGTCTGCTTCTAATGCTACTTTGAGCGATATGGTTGTTGTTGCTTTGATGGTTAAATTTTCTTCTCTGTTCGGATTTTTTAATCCACCATCGTCACAACACAATCCCCAACCACGGATAAAGCCAATTCCCATTCGGTCAAGCTTCAAGTGGAGTTTCAACGGGGTTAATTGTAATGGGACCTGAGAGCCCCTCAAAAGTTAACCGCAGGTTAATTTTATATCCGTAAACACCCTGCAGTCAATATCGTGTGGTCGATTTCACATATATTAACGTTATAGGAAAAAAACGACTTGCTAGATGAATACACCGAAAGATGTATTGCCTTATAGTATGTGATTTATGTCATGTAACGCATATAAATAACTGAAAAGTTTTTGTTCAACCGGAAGATGGCGGACGTCCAAAGACCAATTATTTCAAGTAAGGGTGACGTTTTGGGAGCAATAATACGTTGTTTAGAAGTGAGTACTATTCCGGAGAAAAGAGACACAAAAAAATCTGATATTCTCATGACATGAACAAAAATGGGCTGTAGATGAACGCAGCTTATTTATGCAAACAAACGATAAAAAATTGCAGGGACAGAATAACGTTTAAAGATGTCTTCAGTATAAAAACCTACTAATAATTAACGGGATTTGAAGTGAAGCAGCTACACAACTACCTGATATTGCATTACTTATGCAAAATAACCTTTGGATAATAGAAATAAGAAAAAACTTTACATTGTGTCGCAGGTTAAGAGGCCAATCGGTAGCTGAGAAAGAATACTAGGATTGGAAGACAAAGTCAAAACATAATATTTTCCGTGCATCAAAACAAATTTTTTATCGTAAAATAATTGTACGCTTTTATGGTATGTCAGGTTTCCGAGTGGCCTTTGAATATCACTTTGTTTGCGGTTACAAGCGTTCTCAACCGGCTGCTAAACAGGATGGGTTCCATAAATTGTGTCTCTATAGACCCCCATTTTTGAGTTGTTTTAAATGAAAACACCCCAATCGCGAGTTCACGGGCGCTTAATCTATGCAGATGATCGTTCGGGTCACACTTGTGGACCTATTCAAGCAAGCAAACTGTTCGTGGGCGGTTATTTTGGCAAATGCTCCATGATTATAGTACTACCGTTGCGAAGAAAAGTGCATCCATTTAGATGCGATTTTAGACATTTACTATGGGAAGAAAATTGCAGGACTACAAAGTGCCATCCATTTCTGCCCCAATCTGAAAACTCTCTCCATCAAAAATGACTCAGGAAGGCGTTTCCGCAGCGAGTGAAGCTGCTAAGTGCTCATCGCTTAGACGCCGGGAAATTATTTCCTATATTTCGGTCGCTGCGTTCAATGTGTTACGCCACTTTCAGTAAGTATCTATTGCAGTTGAGTTCACATTCTTCGGAAGTAAACATAAAAACGCTTATGATACCATTAAGTAAATAGTTCTCAGTTAAAGTTTACCGCATTCAGAGGCAAAACGTGGTTCGGATGGAGTAAAATTCCTAATTATTGGTCGTTCCTACGCAGTCCCACAAGCATTTGTTTTTTTTGATTTCATGGTTCATATCGTAAAGAACTAAAGTAAATTAACAGAGAGAATTTCGCGGTGCATCTAGCCATTTTTTCACGTAAGAGTTATCAGAACCTCGTTTGTGGGTTTGTGGGACTCAAACCCACAAGAGCAAGGACAAGGCTTGAGTACGACCAACGCTATAGCCACCTGAGCCACTGGGTGGTCAAAACGTTTTCTGTACTCTGGCCTTGCCTTTGCCGTTTTGGGTTTGCGTTCGACCAAGACCACCGAGTTTTTCATAGCTGGATTAAGTGATTTATTAAAATCTGCCAAACGCACCAGTTAAAAATACACTGTTCAGCGCTGAATACGGATTGACTGGGATAAAACGTGATGTCAGCTGCCCTCATGGGCTCATCAAAGCAAATACAAATGCTCGCTGCCCAAGTTGAGCGTCATATTACAGTAGATGTGCTATCTCACGAAATATTGACCGAAATTCTCAGGTGTGCTTTGGTTCCACAAGATCATTTAAGTAGGGTTGTGGTAATAATTAATCTGCAACGTATTCCTAAGGTAGTTGAGTCATCGCAGGATGCCCTCATTTGAGTGAGATGCTCTTCGATGGTTTGCGGGAACCATAATCTGCAAAAATTACTACTTAACTAGTATGAACTTTTCCCATGGATTTTCGATGTCCATATAAGTACTATATATTGCATTATGTGTTATATATTACATATCGAATAGCGAACTTGCGCAAGATATTTTGTGTACACCATTCGTAGAAAAGTACGTGCTCTCCAAAATTTTTGCTCGAAGAGAAAGTAATTTCCGGTTTTCAAGAGATTTTTCTGACAACGGTATAGAGAGGGACCCCACTAAACTCTCAACAGACTGTGGATCGTGTCACATTGGGTTTTATAATGGCATACATTTGCAGGCACTGCTAACGACTATTGCTTCCCAAGACCTCACACTTCAACAGAAAATCCGTTATTTTGTGAAATTTACTTCCTGTTTATTGCTTTTTGCTACTCTAACTTCGTTGTCGTACAATATCGTAAGATAAGACCCGCGGCATAAATTCACGCAATGTTTGTGTTTTCTTTCATTTTTTCGGCTTACTGCCTAGCGTGCTGTCTCACCTATAAAACTCCCTTTACCATAAATCGCGTATGGCACGATCAACATTCTACTGACAGTTAACTGGAGTCCTTCTTTATATCGTTGCCCTTTTGCCTTCTCGGATAATTTTCGTCCCATCTGACGCTGCGTCTACATTCAGGGTTTCTAAAATACATGCTGAAATTTCGATTCTGACCCTAAAAAGTCAGCTCCCGGTTATTTAACTCCAAAACCTGCATTGAGTAATTACCGAAATTATTCTTGCTGAGTTGCCATTCTTAAGCAACCGTACCTCAACAACAAAGGCAAGGAGCCCGAATTCGTCGTGTAACTAAAAAAAACTCCTCCTTCATGCGATTAGTCAGTCTATTTCTTTTGTGTTTGAACCTTTTTGAGTAAAGCATACATCGGAAGTCTGATTACACCTGTTTTTGTCCATTTACACAGGCGTCCGAGTGTGGCCTTCGCGGATTATGACATTGCAGACAGTCGGTGAGTGATACGAACAAACTATGACATAACTATGAGATTTGTTCGTTTTTGAGACACGGATGCGTGTTACTGTAGAAAAACATAGGCACCAGAGCGTGAAGTCTCCTGAGATTATGAAAACAATGGGGTAAGTGGAGACATCCGCCAGGGTTTCTGTTGTAATTTTGATGATTTGAACAGGAGAACTGGTCAATTACCTACACCATTAGCTTGCGATAGGAATACCTCCCTAGAGCGGGGTATACCCGACATAAGCGTGGCTGCATTGTCGCAAGTCTCATAGTCCGATTGGTTGGGCTAAAGACCGCCTAAAACGGAAGGCTAAAAATCACAAAAATGCAGAGATGTGGCTTCGAAGAACTGCGTTCATCTGGGTTAACTGTGATTATTAAAGTAACGCACGAAACATGTGCGACAATCAGAAACCAATTCACGCATTGTCACGTAGTAAAAAGCCACACATCTAGCTAACTGTAGCAGAGGTGGCAGCATCTGAGTTCGCAAGACCAGATCCCAGATAGGGACATACTGGAGTGGACGGGGATCCTCAGCATTCACGCTATGCTGAGACAACTACAGTTATGCTGGAGTGGCCACCTTGTACGGATAGGTCACGAGAAGCTACCCAAACGACCCTTCTATGGAGATGTCGTGACGGGTTCACAACGACAAGGAGATGAAGTCCGGCGCTACAAGGATACTCTGAAAACCTTCCTGAAGTGACTGCAAATCAACTCGGCAAACTGGGCAGACCTCGCCTGGAACCGACCTACGTGGAGGAGAACTAAGAATACAGACGCAGCAGTCTTCGAGACCAACCGCATCACGGCCACAAAGCCAGACGTCAGAAACGAAAAGTTCAACTGTCGCTGCCGCCTCCCAACGCTAAGACCCAACCGCCAGCAATGTGCCCCCCCTATGTCAACGGACATATCGGGCGCCAATTAAACTTGTTGGACACTTCCGGACCAACTGCAGCACCCGAAATGCACCAACCGTCGTCTCTCCGTTCATCTCTCGCGCGCCTCTCAGACCGTCAAATATTGTTGATCACCTTCCCCAACCACCACTACCATCCTCCTCCTCCTGCTCCTCCTCTTCCTCATTTACTGCCTCAAGGTCTGCCGACTGGGCACCCGCTATGCACATCGACACTACACCAACAATCACCAATACCACCACCGTCAGCACCAGCGATAAGGACCCGGTCTATACCTGTCCTCAATGCGATCGGACCTTCAACTCACACATCGGCCTGGTCGGTCACATGAAAATCCATCGTCCAGAGCCTAACAAACCAGTGCCTGGAGCATAAACCTACAATCATCTCATCCGCCTCCACTGCCCACATTGCACTCGCACATCCATTCACGGCATGGGTCAATTAGGCCACATGCGCGTCCATGAAAACCTGAGGTAGACAACCGTCGGCTCCTCTACACCACCACATCCACCCTCAACAGCAACTCACCGCTCATCAAAATCATCCACCGCAGGCACCCAAC